>JAIGNY010000216.1:1097500-1132500 GCA_020152595.1 Chiridota heheva
AAATTCTTTATATCTTTTCTTATCACTGCATTCTAAAAAATTGTTTTTATTTAACTTAAGTACACGTTTGTCATACATTTGTTTAAAAAAAATGAGTTTAAAAAAGCTTCTCATCAGTGTAGTTCCTTGTCTAACAAACTTTTGAGGTGAAGTTGTGTGTGCATTAAATTTGATTTGATTTGTTTTGCTTCAAAGATATTTCATTGGAACTGGCTAGTTGTTAAATAAAATGTTGTCTAATGTTTTATTTCACTTGGCCTACATCCCACAAGCGGGATGCCGTCAAACTTGGCAAGCCGTCCTACCCTTCTCCTACATGCCGTCCCACCCTCTCCCTCATCCTGTACCGCCCCTCTCTTATATGCCATCTCAGCCTCTGACGGCCACTGGTATTATCAAGAGTGACAATCCTGGCTATGATCACGCCATGCATAAACATTCTTAAATCGGTAAAACCACATGATACTTTTGTATGATAAATATACACAAGTGAAGCGCCTTTCATGTGTGTTGATAAATCCGTAAGTTTTTCGCCCTTAAAGAAAATCTTAACAAACTTGGCCTTCACTGCGTGCAAACTTAAAGTATTCATCTATTGTTTGAATGACTTTGTTCTTAAAACCAACCCCCATAATAATGGTGCAATCTAAATCCTACCAAATTTATTTATAGCTTTTCTTAAGACATCACAGCTAGTTCCAAGATTTTGGTTTCCTTATGCGCAATGATTAAACATTCCCATATGCAGCCACGGCCACGGCCACGGCCACGGCCACGGCCACGGCCACGGCCACGGCCACGGCCACGGCCACGGCCACGGCCACGGCCACAATCAATCTTACCAAAACTATGGGGGCAAATGGTCAAAAGTATCACTAGCTCTGTAACCTTTGACCTTTCAAATTTCGACCCCAGAGTTTGCACGACACAAGTTCACGTACTACAGTATCATGATACAAACATATAGGATTAGAATAGGTCTTGCACTATCGGAATTTAAAGTGGAACAAATATGTACTGATTAGTACATAATTACCCCCAAAATCACATATTTGACCTCTAACCTCCAACACTTAATCCTAATCATTAAAACAACTTGTGACATTTTTTCACAATGATCATACCCTACTGTATGACAGCAATCAAATTTTACACTCCATAACTATATATAGGGGGAAATGGTAAAAAGTGGTCAATGGCTCTGTGACCTTTGACCCAGAGTCTACGGGACACAAATTATACCAAAGTATTATGGAACATATGGGATTGGTATAAGTCTTTGTACTTTTTGAATTTAAAATGGCGCAAAATTTTACCCAAAAAAAGCATTTATTTTACCTTTGACCCATGACCTTTAACCTCAACTATTTCAATTTTTGTTAGAATGTTAAATCCTACCCACGTATGCAATTTGTAAATATACCAAAGTAATTCCAAGTAATTCCTTCAAAAGGTACAGCCCATCACTGTAAATTTGTTTCATTTGACCTAGGATTTTTGTTCCCCAAAACCTTGAAGACAAAAGTTTCGTAGTAGTATGAGGTTTTATCATTTCTTTGCCAGCTAATACAAATGAAATCGAAATATTGTGTGTTTGTTAACTTTCCTGAAGCAAATTCACAAATTACATCTAGATAAGATTTGTGAATCTACTGCATATACAATTTTATATTATAACAATGATCACTACAATAATCAATAATTGCCAATACAGTTCGGAGATGATTTTATTTCATTCCATCATAAGTCAGTTCGGATACTACATTGTCAAGAACACATAAGATTGTACATACAACGCTAATCAAATACAAGAAGGAAGTAAAAAGCTGCACAATGTACAACCGTATGATAACGGTCATGATACAATAATACATATAAGAAATGCAAGGTACTCCATTTAAAAGACAAAGTAATGCAAAACCTTCTTATGTAATAATAAATATAAGAAAAGCAAGGTGCTTGACCCAAAAGACGAAGTTATACAACCTTCTTTCTGATTAAATATGTTCATGTTACACATGGTTACATTACTAATATTAAATAATAACAAAAAGGTTAAGTAGTTTCATTGGCGTATATCAACATGTGATCAATATTATGCAATAATAATACGTCAATTTGCCTTAACAGATTGAAATTTGTAAGTCTCCAAGTCCTTTTAAAATTTAAATCTCATAGAGGTTTCAGAAGTTGATATAACTATTTCGCCAAAAACTGGAGTGCGCACCGAAACCTAAACTCTGCTTGACCAACACACAAACTCTACTGCAAGACCAACTCACACAGGCTCTACTGTAACAGTAAGTCATTATTTTCAATAACTAAATGGTTTAGGAATACACATTATATTATCCCTAGCAATGTTCTGTTTCATGCCTCCACCCTTAAAGCAATCAAAGTTCTTTTGCAAACGTGCTTGTGTATACACCAAATATTTTGCCAAAATGTTGATTACCCCCAACTTGTACTCCCAACTGTAATCCCCCAGGCGGCCGGTTGGTCCCCAAATATCTCTGTCAGTTTTTCGTAAATATTGACACTAGCCGTAATACGTCCCGCTAAATATCTAAAATCAAGCAGTTTGTTGGCAGGAGAAATCAGTTGTTCCATTAGTGCCAAGTCCCATAATTGAAAATCGAGAATTCCGGCTTAAACCGTTCTGAAAAATCTCTTGTCATAAACAAATAGCAATTGTAATATATCCAATCTAAGATTTGAAAAGCCCCCATATTAAACCCTTTCAGTCCTGCTGTTATTTTTGCCGCAGCAAGTTGACGTTCTAGATCAGTAGCGTTAGATCCCAAAGATAACCACTTAACTATCATACATAACATAGGTACCAGTTTTTTTTTTTCTCTGTCTGATAATATTGGTCGTAGTAGCGAGAATCAAACAGATGCATGTAAAGGACCATTAAGTAAAACCATCTGAACGTTACACTGTCTTAATCTGCTAGGCTATGCTCTAAAATATTATTCATATCATTCCCATATTCGTAATCAACCGCTTTTGAGACTTTTCTCAGAACTGTAAAGAAAAAAAAGTTCAATGAGAACTTTTGAACCTCATTTCGCTACAGCTAATCACGTAAAACAATAATGCATAGACTTGGACCTGAAACTCTCCTGCTGCCTGTGTTCATCCTCCTCTCGTAAAGAGGATTCATTTTAGCTTCCAAATATAAGGTATATGGCTGGTCATATCCCTTTGGGTAAGAACCTTACCCGAGGGGCCCCCTCAATCGTAAATTTGATACAGAAGAATGATATTTCCCCAATTCTCTGACAATTTCATTAATGCTTGTTATAGTGTAACAAAATTTGGCACAAGCCACCGTAATGCCGAATTATATATCTAATTGAATCTCTGTTGTTGTTTACTTCACAAGTCCTTCTGACCATTTCTTATATTGATCGTAACCATTTACCCTCAACGGTCTAGTACTCATTTTTTCTTTCTCAAAAGACACAGTACCCCTGACTGAATCGCCTGCCAACGCAGAAACCTCTAGCAAATTTGAATGTGATTGTTCAGCCAAATTTTGGGCACCCCAGGCGTTAGCCTGGTACTTTTTCTCCTACTTGGCGTGAGCCCATCGACAATAGTTATACGCTTATCAATGCATTCCTGCTGATAATTTAACATAACTTCAAAGTATCGCAAGAGCGTAAACCAATCGCTATAAATTAGCTTCTGCCCAATGCTTTACTTGTTAACAACTACCAATTATAAATCTTTAAACTCCACACATTCAAGTCGTCTACATGCATCCACATCATTTGTAACTGCACGTAAACCGGTATATTATACACAACTTGCAAATTTGTATATTTTTTGTTTGCCAAATGGTCTCGAAGCACTGTCTCAATATTCCCATATCATACGCATTTTCTTTTGCACAAGGAGCAGTGGTAAGAGAAAAACAAATGACTATTATTTACTTAACGTGCTCCACAATGCTGAAGTCAAATCGCTATCCAACAATTGTTTGGTAATCCCAAACGAAAGAGCAATGCCCTGTTTAGTAGCATGTATTGTGTCGTCAGGCTCGTAAAACCATTCCCTTAAATTTAACCTGACAGAACAATTCCACGAATCCACTTTGGCAATCTTTGTTGAATTAAGCCTTAATGCCATTTTGTTTTAACCTTTATCACCCTCAGCAAAAATGTCAAAAGTTGACATTTGCTTTAAGAACGACTTTTTCTTTTGCAATAGCATTTGGCTTTCACCTTTCGTCAACGCAAATACGTAAGCCCCCGCCTTGGTGTTCGTACCTTTAAGTTTGGTTCGTTTAACCTTAGCAAGTTTACAGGACCTAGCATTGTCCATCATCTTCTTTTAATTTAGCAGATCTTGTGAAATTTGCATAATCAGTACAAGCTTTTTAAAAGCTCGAACAAAGAATGAGTAGCCTAGATGATACGCTGAAAAGAGGGTACCATCGTATTGTCGAAATGAAACATATATTGTTCTGGCTTACATTGTTTTACGTCAGCCAACTCCTTTTCGGCTTTTCCCTTTTCGGCCTTTTCCTTGTCTGCCTGCTTCTTCTGTTCTCTCTTTTGTCTCTAAGTCTTTATCACCTGAGTCTTTTTCTTTGGCGTTAGAGCGGTTGCAGCTCGAGGGGTTGTGCCTGCGTCAGACACCACTTGGCCATCTTTCTCGTTGCTTGATTCCACCTCATCGGTATCTGATTCTGACTCTTGACACCAAAACAGAAGAATCTGATGCAGGTGTTGACGTCATCACGGGTGTCACTGCCGCCTATTCAGCACGATGCTTCTTTTTAATTAGTGCTCCCGAAATAAAATCACTAGAGGCATATCGTTTACCCCTTGATGTAACCCCACGAGGTGTCACGTCCATCACAGATACATCACAGTCAAAGTCATCCTTATTATTGCTGGTAGTTTTGGTGCCATTTTTACTTGACGCTTCAAGTTACTGTTGCTACCTGTAGGTACGTTTGCAAAGTTTTTTTACAGATGAAGTAGAAGCCATTGTAATAACAAAAGTTAAGTCACAAAAGTTTCAGAAATTTTCACACAGTTGGATAACTTTTTTTTTTTAATTTGCAGCAAAATACAGATGAGTGAGCACAAATTAGTTCAAAGTCTATAATCCGTCAGGAACAAACAATAGTCCAGTAAGATAAAATACTTTGTAAATATTTCTTCTGATTAGAACAATCAGATCAGATGGAAAATCCATGGTAATTTCCCTCCTTATATACATCGTTTTGATGACGTTAAAAGTATGTGACGTAAAAGAGCTCGTTTCGGCTTCTTCAGTCTTTCAAGTGTACAACTTGAAGATCAAAGACAAAACTAATTCTTCATTGCTGTCCAAATCTTATCAAAATAATTACATATCTTCTTCAAATGTAAATCCTTGGCAACGGTAGTGTAGGAAAATTAAGCAGTACATGCCACACAGTAACGATAAGTTAGGTTGTACTTGACGCAATGATCATCTGACCTTAGTAAAGTGATGAAGAAGTTTTCGGTGAGGGGTGGTCCTTCTTCACCTAACGAATCTAAGTAATCAATGCTATGTGGGCCCCTAACATAAAAAATAGCCAATGGTTCCCATTTTTTCCAGCGCTCTTCTGTATTGCTGAAAATAATACTTGGAAACATGTACACGTGGTCAAAGAGTTCGTTGGCTCCATGTACACCATGATCATAAATAAAACATATTTTTTATTCAATACAGGATCTATCGCAACAATTCTTGTAAATCTAATGTACTTAGATCTGTCATTCTTGCTTTTATGCTCAATCATAAGTCGTAATTTGCCGCCCTTTCTGTGTGATACTGATCGATGAATGAAGTTTGGCCATAACAATGATTTTTGTAGCCACTGACAAGGATGTCATGTATTTAGGTTCTATCTATAGTCTACCTTCGCGAGCTTCATTATAATGACCTTGCCAATAACTTTGATCTGGGGTTGGATCAAATGCGTAAATATTGTAACCGCCTCCAAGGGTTTCTAACCTGCTGCCTTTTGCACCATCTTCTAAACCTAAAACATATCTCAAGCGTTTGTATGTCTCGTGCTTTCCAGCCCTGGATGTAAAGTTCACGGTTCATTTCTCTCTAGAAAACCGTGTCGCACCTGCCGTGATCTGTAAATCTTCCAAAGCTACCTCCTTGAAGAAAAAAAGGCTTTTCTTGTAAACCCCATTGTAAGATGCATCGTCCACGTGTGCAATAAATATATGTTTTGGAATTTTCGAAAAGAAATTGGCCCCAAAAGGTAATTTTTTTACATCTGTCTTTGTCTGAATCTTGATTTGTTAGAACAGTATTGTTATAGGTCTTTGTACTCATAACTTGTTAATATTGTCCTGCGCTTCCTGGCTGATCACTTTCGGAACAAAAAGTTTTGCTTTCCGTACTTCCACATGATAAGCGTTGCCGTCTACCGCCGCTGTACCTGCCATGATATGAAATTTCGGACGAGTGCGTTTATGAATGATTTCAATTTGTACCTCATCGGGGATCAGATGGAGCGCCTTAAACATGTCGGATTTCAATGGCCCTATGTATTCGTAAACTCTTCCTCTTTTGTGGCTCATTGAGAGCTTTCATTTCTGCTGAGATTTTTTTTTGCGATATGCGCCATTTTTGCATGATCTTCCTTTGTCCACATCCCTTCGCGAGCCGCCGTCGATGCTGAGGTTTGCGCATATCCGTTTGTTGGTTCTGCATTGGGTAAGTCTGTCTGATACCACCCCACCGTTTTTCCGGTGGTTGTCTTCCAGTTGCTGTTGTTGGACAGCAAAGTTTCTAGATAGGTTTTGTACGAGTACATTTGCATTGGACTGCGAACTTTTACCCCATTGAACAGCACTTCCACGGATAACCATATGGTATAAAAATACCATTGATTGGTACAACCCTGTCGGTAACAGTTTATTTTCTTCAGACCCAACAGTAATCGTGTATTGTACAAGTCTTGGTACACTCCTGGAGGTTGCGCGGGTATCACAAATATTTGGGTACCATTAGGTTGTACACCTCCATGGGGTAAACAGATTTAACGATTTCGTGCTGATGTGAGACTTAATCTCCATACGAGAGTGAGGTCATTCCGAGGCTGGGAATTAAGCCTGGGAAAATCATGAAGAACTTCATGGCATCACCAGTATGTACAAGAAATGGAAATGAATAATAACGGATGAATAATTGGTATGAAACATAAAACGCATCTAAAATATCATGAAGTGAATAATATCTAACAAATATACAATACTAAGTGGAGTAATCAACAATAAGCGTTGTAATACACAGTGAATTCAACACTTTAGTGTCCATATGGCGAATATCGTGTTCAAATATGCAAAATAAAATAATTACTCAAACTATATCAATTTAGCAACGCTAATTGTTGCCATACAACTAAAAACATATATCAGCTCATACAATATTACAAATCACTGAACCATAAGTTTTTCTTTTACTCTCTTTTGCTCTTTTTGTCAGTTGGTTGGGATTTCCTTGTGCGTTCGTGTCACCAGATCTTCACACTTTTTATTTTACTTAAATACTTGAACTCAACCCAAGAATTAAATTTGCTATCATAGCTTAACCATTTCACGCGGTACTTCCATGATCTATTAGCGAACTTCTTGTGCAAAATTTTATTAATTTCAAACATTTTGGGATCATCTGTAGAATCATTGTCATCATTTGAAGTCCCAACGTTATCATTAAATTGAGCTATGCCGTTTGATTGTGTCGGTATATCGTTATTGTTTGAATCATTATCCAGTACATTGTCAGTATTGGAGACATTTGAGGAGTCCATTGTTTCGGTTGGTGTGTCGTGCATATCAATATCGAACGATTTCAATTGGCCAGGCTTAAATCGGTTTATGTGAATTTTATCCTGAACCAACTAATTGTCATGTGCATTTCGAAGGCGGACATGAATGTCACTGACCTTTTCGATAATACAGTAAGGACCTGTCCATGGTGGTATCAACTTGGTTGATTTGCCTTGCTGAGTGACTGGATGGTAAATGTATACTACATCACCCACCAAGAATGAAAGTGTGAACACTTTTCTGTCCGCCATAGATTTCATGCGCGCTTTTCGGTCTTCTAGAATCGCCTGCGCCGCGCAACGAGCAATTTCCGAGTGAGCGACTGTTGTTTTAATGTACTCCGCTACAGTTTGCGCCATGTCGTTGGAAGGACAAAGTGCATTGTCAAGAGGGGATGCGAGCATATCTGCCGTGCACAAGGAAGAATGGTGTGTACTATATACTGTCAGGGCACGGGGCAGTGTTGTACGCAAATTGAAGAAATGGAATGTATTCATGCCAATTATCGTGTGTCTCATCAATGGATTTTGCAAGTGTATTTGTAATGTAAGACATGTACCTTTCACTTTAATCATTATATTGAGGATGATACGATGTTGTGTGTGTCTTTGTGTGTTCATCAGCTTGTAAGTATCCCGAAAGATGTGTGACAAGAAATTCGTTCCTCTATCTGAATGCAAACGTTCAAGACTACCATGACGACAAATAATTTAGTCAACTGATGAGCGTGCGATTGTTGTAACATAGATTTTGGATAAGGAACTAATTCCACATATTTTGTAAGATAATCAACAAAAATGAGAACATATTTGTTCTTAGTAGGGAAGCTGGAGGGGTCTTAGAATATCGGTACTTACCCGTTGCCAATGTTCACTTGTCGGCATTGACTGAATTTTGGCACGAGGTAATTTTGAAGGACGTTTACGCTGACAGCATCGAATACATTCCTTGACCCACTTTACTACGTCGGAGTTCATTCTTTGCCAACAATAGCGCAAGCAAATTTTCTCCTATGTTTTGGAAATTCCAAGGTGACTCCCTGCAACAGGTGAATCATGCATTTCTCGTAAAACATGATTCACCAATTTTTTGGGAATAACCAGTTGTTTGTACACTTCTTGCGTGTTTTTCTTGGTTTTGCACCAAATGTGATACAAGATTTCATTTTCCACAAGGTAAATATCGTGAGGAGTCTCTTTACCGAGAAATCTTGCAAGGACAAAGATGTCTACTCACCGGAGATTTGGGTAAGGAATTCCACATATGGCATGGGAGGTGAAAGTTAACTTTCAAGAAATGATATTGTGATGTCATTAACTCATTGTAACACTTCTTTTTTCATGATTTTCCTACCAATTTGTCCACAGTTAAATACAAACCAAACACCGTATGACCTTCCTGCCACAAGTCGGGGTAAGATTGATACTGTTGTTGCTGTTCAGTATCCCGGCTGCATCCAACAACTTTATGTAGCCTTCCCTAACCAGGTACTTTCATCTGTGTCAAACTGTAATTCCATGGCGTCGTTCGGGTACTTGTACTCCCCTGAAAAAAGGTTGAAGTTCTGTCATTTTGTAGTGATGGAATCCCTTTCCTTGTCTTTAGTGAAAGCTGAGTTATTCACTAAAAACACAAAGACTTAATTAGAGAGAACGCCCTTAATCACATGCTGCACATCAAAGTGCGCAACCCTAATGGTACAACATTGTAAAAATCTTAACTCTTCTGAAAGGGATTACTGCATACTGCCGAGTAGCCCGATACTGTCGCTCAATTTCCAATCGTAATGCTGACACCAGTTCCGCTCATTCAAAAATCAGAACCGCCCGTTTTATTACGATACCAAAATCCTTTTCTTTGGTTGCTGTATATCTCGCTGACATATAGACACCTGGTTTGATACTGTACAGTTTGATGTCCACATTGACCTGATTGGGTACACACATGAGTGACTTGAACAGATCACAAAACAAGGGTCCCATCAATCTGTCAATTCAAACATCTTTGCTGCCTGCCACAGCTGTAGCATTCTGGATAAGTGCATTCCTTTCTTTCCAGCCGGTCAAAAATGCACTACTGCTGTAATAATCCTTGGCCGCAGTACCGGTCAGCTCCTTATTATCATACCACCCTCGTGCTTTCAGAAATGTCCCTTTTGCTTACTTGTTGTACAATAGTAAAGTTTCAAGATAAGCCTTGTCACTGACTGGTTACTCACATCCACTTCTCCCACTCTCACTTTGACATCCTTAAACAAAGATGACATCAAGTTATTTGTTGTTAAAAGTTTTTAAGCTGATGCAAGTGCTGTGGACCCATCCAAGTTTTACACTTCACATTCCAGTAGGAGTTGTATTGAGTTTAGATCCAATTATGTAATGTTAAATTCTAAAGGACTATAATCCGTAAATATTAGGGTGTAATCGCATCTCCCATTTCTCTGCAATAGAGTTGTGTGTCGGGGCATTGTGAAATAAGAAAACTCAGATCTATCCATACTTAGTGATTCAGCCTTCTTGCTACTGCATGTACTTTGCCAAAATATCATCTAAAACTATTTTTTCTGCTCCTCCACCTCTTTTTCCACTCTTCTTCTGAATTGTTTTGTTCTTGGTAAGAGTTTTTCTATCACGACCTGATTGCATTCGCCTCCTTGCTGCATCTAACTCTTTAAAACAAATATAAATCTGCAGCTATTTTATTATTTTCTTCAGCACTGATTCTCTTCACTGTGGATTTCACACCTTTGCCGGCTAGAATATTTGCCAATACATCAGCACTCACCCTTGCAGCTCCTTTAGCCAAACGTTTCGCTATTCCAGAAGCTTTTGATCTTGCTGCTGCAGTACCTACGTTTGCACCAGATTTAATAAATGGGAGCAATCCGCGGGCTAAACCTGCAAATATACCTCCTGTACCTCCCCATCTTTGATAAGGCTAACCAACAAACACTGCGTTAGTCATGATGAAAAGACAAAAGAACAACTTGGTATCAATGATGAACAAGAACTATGTTTATCACTTATATACACTTTCTACAACACAGACAATCTCTTTCGCCCAAAATATAAATCTAACACAGTTCCTCCTGCAATTAATTCTATTGGGTACCCTATCCCGTCATACATTGCCATTTTTATGAAATTAATTGTCTGTGTATTTACATCAAGATTTCGCACGGTATAAGGATTATAGCTGTCTACTTTTGAATGCATCAATAATAGGGCCAATTTACTCCCTATCACATTTGGTGTAACAATGTTAGCATACACGTACATATGACGTATTCTACGTGGCACAAATTAAAAGTTAGCTACTGTCCATGATATAGAGGACCAAGACTCAGGTCTTCATCCACCAGTGTTGAAGCCATGGTCTATTGACACTTTCTTACTTGCAACCCCAAAAATGAGGCATATTCGTCCTTGAAATTCAAACTTAACTAATTCTGACGTTGGTCTCACTAGTATCTTCCCAGCATCATCACCTTCTCTGATTAATTATATTTTAACTTTGACAGAAGACTTGTGTTTGCTGCCCACCGTTTCCCAGTCGAAAAAAAAAACACTTCCTTCCATTTGTGCAGAAGTATCAGGTTGTTTCAAGTCCACTATGTTTCGTCTGTCGTATCGGGCTCACCTACAGTTTCAATAAGACTCAACATCTTTACCGAACTTGTTACAATCGCCATACACATTATGAGAAAATGGGAAGTATGCATTCTGTACCCCCACAGATAAACTCCCATCCAACTGTATTGGATATGGTGCTTTGTCCAAAAATATTTGATTGATTGTCAGGATAAACAAGATTCGGTTTACTGTTAATTTGCCAATGAAACTCTTTCATCTTTGTGGTCATTTTTCTTACAAAATTGTACGTCTCCTAAAATGCAATTCTATTGGTCGTGGCTTTTTCAAACCCAACTGGTACCCCTTCATTAGTTTCTAATTAAAAATTAATCAACCTTATGTTGTTGTTATCCAGTGGCATGTACCTAACAACTCTTGGGTGGTATATTACGTCCTCAGCTTTACTTACAATTCCAGTTAGTAATAACTTTTGCATTTACCATTCACCAAACCGGCGCAATTATATAACAGTAGACATGAATTTGTCGAGACTTGCTACCCTATGAGTGTTATCAGCTATTGTTATTGTATTGTTGCTATACGTTAATGATCATGTTTCATCACTGTCGTATCCAAGATAAACAAATAGAGCTCCAGTTATTTCCACTTTGTGCCAATTGGATTTTAAACCTATTTTATATACCTTTTTACTCCCACAGTATCTAGGAAAATTGGACTGCAAACAGGCTACATTTTCAGCAGCTGCAAACCATTTTTAATCATACATGACTTCCTTTGTAATCTCTCGCAAAGGTGCAATGGGTAACAACCGAGGCAAACTGGCTCTGATCTCCAAGCTTTTATTATTGTATTTGATTTATTAACTAGAAATACGTCACTTGGAAAATATGATGCAGTATTCCCAACTTCCCAGTCTCCCGTGAACTTGAGGGGTTTTTTTTTGGGGGTGACGGTAAAATCATATGTTGTATTACCCGGGTACCGTCCCATATCGGCATTACTTGGTACTACTTATGTGAAGTCCTTTTCAAGCGCCATCTACAAAATTTTCACCACCAATTTACAAATTAAACTTATCCCCGTATCCTAGCCAATTTACAGCAAAAATCTTGTTTGTACCAAAAATGTTGTTTGTAAAAAAATCAGTTTGTACACTTCTGGCTGTTCTATCCTTTGTACCTCGTCTGGATAAAAAGATCCTTTGATGTCTTCCCTTCAAAATCCTTTAATTTATACCTAACTTTATCATGATACATCACAGCTGTTACATCAACCACTTCCTGTGTCCAATGTTGACAATACCCCTTATCGAATATCCGGCTTCTTTAGAGATACGAACTTTGTTACCTATTTCTAATGTGTGTGAGGTTGTATTTTTTCATGTTACCGTACAAACGTTTCATAATAAGTTTTGATTTTTCTTATTTACCTCTACAGGAGTTATTTTGATTACCTTATGAAATCGTGCGTTATAACCTTCTTCCAGCAAAGGTACAATTTCTAACCATTTTGGTATACTTGTGTATGTAAAATGCTTCCATATAATTAATTTTATTGTGCGATTAAAACTTTCAGCAATACCTGCTTTTGCTCACTATTGGTTGAAAACAATTTTATATTATGCTTGGACAAAAGTGATGTCACCTTGCTATTGCAAAATTCTTTGCCTTTATCAGTCTGCAATTTTAAGGGTGTGTAACCCGCTATATAAAACACTTCTTCTAAAGCATCAGCAACCATTTCTCCCGTTTTACGTTTCACTTGTTCCAACCACCCCTTTTTACAAAATAATCAATAACAGATAAAATAAACTGATACCCTTTTTTGTTTTGCTACTAATTGCATGTTCTTCAAATCTGTTTGTTGTTGTTCCGCTTCGCCAAACACCGTCACTTTCGACTAAACTTCTTTCGTCTTGGATTGTAAAGACTTTAAGTTTCCTGTAACCTCAACCACTTTAGAACGCCCTCTTTCTTGACCCTCTGGGTTTTTGTCTAACAACGTTCTCTTTAATCCCAGGGGATTAAAGTTGGTAATAGGTCTTAGTGGGAAATTCTGGTGTCACCTAAGAACTATCTTTAAAATACTGAGAAATGCGTACTGTCAGTCCAAAGTCTCTGCCAACAAGTCACATGTCACACTTCTCCGTAGTAATCCCCAGTAATGTAGTGCACAACACTGCAGCTATGTAACAGTGGCGAAAGGCGAAGATCCAGCGCCTCCCAATAACTGGAACATGTGGCTACGGAACGGAAACCCTGACAGAAAACCCTCGTTCTCCCGGTTGGAGGTTGATCGCGGAGCCAATCACCTAGCATCATAAAACAAACCTCGATTACAGAAACCAGAAACACAAATGTAAATCCACCTAATCTTGGAGATGCTGTGGTACCTCGGATTAGAGGAAGTATGACGCTTAAGGGTGAAAGCCGAAAGGAAGCTCAGGAGCGGAAAAGACCACTAGTTGATCCAAAATCCCAACTTAGACTAGGCAACTGGAACGTGGGGACTCTGTGTGAGGCAGGAAAGTTGCACAGCAGCGAGGGAGATGAGAAACACCAATATTGACATTATTGGGTAAGTGAAAGTCATTGAACAGGATCAGTGAAGATAAAACTCTGCACTGATGAAATTGTCATCTACTCTGGTAGAAATGATAACATACATCGCCAAGGGGTAGCTGTTATAATGACCAGTGTAGTTGCAAAATCCATATTAGATTGGACGACAGTGAACAAGAGACTAATAGTAGCCAGATTCTACTCAATGTATGTAAAACGGACCATAATACATGCCTATGCTCCCACTGAAGATGCAGAGGACCTCGTGAAAGACACATTCTATGATGATTTACAAAGTGAAATTGACAAGGTCCACACGCATGACATACTGATCATATCAGGGGACATGTATGCAAAAGTAGGTTGTGATAACCCCAATTACGAGAGAGCAATGAGGAAGCATGGAGCAGGTACCTTAAACAACAATGGTACAAGACTCTGCGATCTCTGCGACATAAATTAACTTGTCAGCACGGGAACACTTTTTCCACACAAAGAAATGCACAAACTAACGTGGGTATCCCACGATGGATTAACATTACGCCAAATCGATCACACATTAGTCAACAGAAGGTACAGAAACTCAGTAAGAGATACAAGAGTCCAGAGATCTGCAGACATAGCACGTGACCACCATTTAGTCAGAACTGCAATAAAACTAACTTTAAAAAAGCTCCACTTCACGAATGAACAGAAGAAAAAGGTATGATACAAACAAACTAAAGTTTGTAGAAGTTAAGATCCAATTCAGCATAAAGTTGAGAAACAGATATCAGACACTGCAAGGTGAATAGACCCCTGAATGTGAAAAGACAGATGATGGAATCGATAAGGCTGAATAAATAATGGAAAAAGCATTTACAGATACAGCAGTAGAAGTATTAGGTTACAAGAAAAGGAAAATCAAACCATGGATAGGAGCAGAAGCATGGACACTGGTTGAACAAAGAAAACTTATAAAACAGAAAACAGAAGGCACCAGGTCGGAAAGGGTGAAAGATAAATTGAAGAATGACTACAAACACAAGGATAGAGAGCTTAAAAAAGAAATGAGAGCTGATAAAAAAACTGGATAGATAAGATAGCCACGCAGGCAGAAAATGCAGCAAGATCGCATCAAATAAAGACACTGTACTCACTAGTGAAAACCCTGAGCAACGAAAAACCTAAACGGGAGTATGCAGTGAAAGACAAAAATGGAAACGTAATAAGTGGAAGAGAAGAAATCCTAAAGAGATAGAGCGAGCACTTTGAAGAGGTGCTCAATAGGGATAAACCACACAAAATTGTCATGAATCAAGAAGAAGCAGAAATTACAGACATGGACACAAACTCACCAAGCCTGACAAATAAAAGATGCCATCAAGCGACTCAAGAATGGCAAAGCACCAGGAATCGATTGTATCACAGCAGATTTATTCAAAGCAGACACTGATTTCACAACCATAAAACTGAAAGAGTTACTAGACAAAGTATTGTTATACAAACAAATCCCAAGTAAATGGAAAAGAGGACTAATCATAAAGCTCCCAAAAAAAGTGATCTAACGGAATTCAAAAAGTGGAGAGGCATAACCTTATTACTTATCGCTAGTAAGATATTAGGAAGATTCATTATGATAGAACGAACAGATAACAGACTCAGGAAGGAATAAGCAGGGTTCAGAAAAGGTAAAGGAACTACTGAACACATCTTCATACTGAGAAACATCATTGAACAGGTCAACGAATGGGAAACCCCACTGTACTTACACTTCATAGACTTTGAAAAGGCATTTTACTCAGTTCATAGAGAATCCATATGGTTAATTATAAAGCACAACGGAATACCAAACAAATTGGTCGGCATCGTAACAGCCATGTACGTCAGTTTCAACTGTGCTGTAATAAATCAAAATGGCACAACTAACTGGTTTCCAGTTACCACTGGTGTGAAACAACGCTGCCCAATGTCAGATTTCCTGTTCCTACTTGTCATAGACTGGTGATGAGGACAGCAATGCAAAATGGTGAGACAGGAAATCCGATGGAAGTTCACATCCAAACGTGATGACCTAAACTTTGCAGACGACATTGCTCTCCTATCCTCTACCAAACGGCATATGCAAACAAAGACCAATAGGCTAGCAGAAGAGGCTTAAAGAACCGGATTGAAGTTTAACACACAGAAGTGCAAGATCATGAATGAAATTTAATACAAGAAGCAACGACAACATTACAGTAAATAGAGACATTGTCGACAACGTAGAAAACGTCATTTACCTGGGTGCTACAGTGACCAAAGAGGGAGGAGGATCAAGTGATACGCACAATAGATTACAGAAAGCAAGAAGTACATTCGTGATTCTCAAAAAAGTATGGAGCTCAAGCAGTATTAGCAATAAAACAAAGATTAAGCTATACAAAACCCTAGTAAAACCTGTCTCCTGTACGGATGCGAAACCTGGAAAATGAATAAAGGTGACGTAAAACGTATTGACATTTTCTAACACAAATGCCCACAAAGAATCTTTAACATTAGATGGCAACACAAAGTTTCAAACAAGGAAGTACTACAAAGGGCTGATATCCAACTCCTCAGCGATGATGTCAGACAAAGGAAATGAAAGTTCATTGGTCACATATTGAGCCATGAACAAAACGACGACTGTGTGACAGATCTAACATGGGCACCTGATGGAACTTGTAAAAGAGGGACACCTAAAACGACTTAGAGGAGAACCGTTGAAGAGAAAAGAAACAAGGCACTTTGGAAAACATGGAACGAAACCAAGATTGTTGCAGCCTGCAGGACTGAGAGTGGAAACATTGTGTGCAGGCCTTATGTGCCACTTGACACGAAGCAGCTAGGTAAGGTAAGGTTCTCTTGTCCTGCGAATCGATTGGGTGCTGAAAGATTGTACCAAACCTGCAATCCGGCCTTTACGCTTTGGTATCCGTTTCGTCATTTTCTGATTTGATTATCACTTTTCCACCACAGCAAGCACAGTTACACGTCGACGTAAAATGATTAATAAACTAACTGTGGGAAATCCTACCATATCTGTCTGTATTTAGATTTCATCCACTTTTTCAAAAGTCCCGATGCTCCTGTTTCTTCCCCATACGTATCTGGTATACAACTTTTTATATCTTCTTTCATAAGTTCGTCCTGACTAAAATTGTGCTCATCATCGTCGTCCTTATATGGGATAAATCAACTAGCATCTCTCTCTTACCAAATCTCTCAATTCGTGATTTGGGATAACTGAAAGTGGTACATTCAGTGCTCTATATAGCTGACACAAATTCGGTAATTCCTTTGATTTCTCTACCTCTGTGGATGAAAGCTCCTTTTTTTTATATTAAATCTATTACCATTTCAGTCCATAGAGCGGTCAGAAAATTCTTTGCTTTTTCTTGCTCCTTTTCCGTTATCGATACCGAGAGTGCTTTGGGAATCTCCAACTCCTCAGACCCTGGTGATTTGTACAGTAACAGTCTATTAATGACAATAGTCGGTGTGGGTAGAAAAGGGATGTTTGAGCGTTGCACCGTTATAGGGTTGAATCTGTTATGTTCTTTCAAAACATCACTGTACTTATCATTTTTCATCATCATGCAAAGTACTGTCATCCATAATCTTTTTCATTTCTTCTTCAAGATTTAACACCAATTTATTTTCAGGGTGTGCTGATTGTGAAAAAAATTCATTGCTACATATTCAGCATAGGGGATATCTATAGGACGTTTCATTTTCCTTTCTTTTTTGAATTTTGTTTCTTTTTAGTATATGCCTCTTTTTCAAACAGAAATGCTGGTATACCAGCAAATGGCCCAATTGTTTGCAAAATCAGTCTGATCACACTCTGAAGTTACCGCCATCTCTTTGATTTCGCCCATTAGAAATTTGAAATAAAAATTCTTCCTTCTTCACGGTCTGCAGGATAGATTTATAAACCAACACTTGCAAATCTTAGAATAAGGACGCATACACAATTTTTGTTTTTGGTAAAAAAAAATGTTCTTTTCTTGATGTTTAAGACGATTTCGCCATGTATTTGATAAAGGGCTGGTAATACATTTGTACAAATTTTACAACAATTTTTATTCGTCAAATTTGAGCTACACAGTGCAACTAAAACATCTTTTATGTCTTTTTATATTATCGAAATTATGTGATTTCTCCATCATGTACACAACTGATTAGAAATACAATCATTTCTTACTTTATATACACTTCAAATTTCAAAATTTGTTTGCACATTTTCAAACACATCAGTGCGTAATTGTAAGTTATCAGATGTAATAAATAAATAACCAAACGTTTTAGAGGTTGCTTGTTCGTAAAATTTTAAGAACTTTTTTTTTTTTTCCAGGATGCATTTGCTTAGCCATTGTATTCATTACATTCATGTCTGCAGAACTTTTCAATATTGTCATGTAATGCGAATTTCGACGTAACTCTCATCCTCCTTTGAAACATACATTTTGGACAATTAAGATCACCGATACATTTGCATGGTGACTGCCACGTTTAAATAATTTGGTTACTACTTCGCCCCCTTTCTGACCAATTTCCAACATCAAATCATCAATGGCAATCACCTTATGCTGAGTTGTGTCAATCTTTTCCAAATAAATCTGAACGAGATCAATCTTCCACAAATTCATAGTTACTTTGAAACTGTTTTGTATTTTTTCTGCCAAATCCCATAGAACCAATATACCTCTGAAACCGCTGGATTTATGACATTTTACTTAGCGTTTTCATTATATGAAATGTTTTACCGCTGCCTGTAGGACCGGCAACTACCCATGTGAAAGGTGCTGGTAATCAACATCTATAAACTTCATATTATTCTACACTATGTTCAGTCTATTACAAATGATCAATTAATTTATCTTAATATACGCTGTGCTTTTATTATTATTTTTACTTACAGATAAAACTTGGACAACAACCAGGACCTTTATGAAATCGGAACCAACATGTTCGTTGCGATTAAACATTCTTCATTCGAAACAAAAAATATACCAACACCCCGCGAACACATATTTACAGGTGGACTATACACGCAAAACAAATCATTTGATATATAATTGTACTGGTCACTACCAATATTTTCTACCAAGTACCTTAGGAAATTCTCTATCCTTCGTTAAATCATTGAGCCAATGAAATAATAAACTGTTTATAAAATCAACTCTTTCCAAAACTTTAAAAACAACTAACATTCAAAAATAAGTCTGCTTCAGAAATCAACTTTTTAAAAAACAGCTTAAAAACAACTCAGTAAAATATTTTCTTCAAAAATTAACTCTAATAAATTTCACCGCTTTAGGACCCACAAATATTTTCCCCCTCCACCGCTTCACTCAAAAATCCCGCCCCCCCTTCCCACTACTTCGCCGCTTTAAGCACAATGTATGTGAAGGAGGAAGTAATACAGACTGAACAGTATAGTACGTAGTAGACTTTGTAGCATTGAACTGAATGAGAGACTAAATTAATAAAATCTAATATTATACCCTTATCAGAACTATAGAAGGCAGAAAGCGGCCTCTAGAGACAAAGGCACTTGCGGTGAAAAGTTTTATATAAACGAGATACCATCCGGATAGTTGGGCAAAACTTAGCATCTGCAACTTGGGTATATGCTACTATGCTGTTGAGATCCTCTTCTGAGGTACCTGAAGCGGTTTCTGAAAAGCGACACAAGGCGGAGTAAAAAATACATAGTTGTTTTTGACCGAGGGAAAAGTGGTTTCTGAAAAGCAACACAAAGCGGCGTAAAAAGTACAAAATGGTTTTTGACCGAGGCGAAGCGGTTTCTGAAAAGCAATACAAAGCGGCGTAAAAATACAAAGTGGTTTTTGACCAAAGGTAAGGCGGTTTTTAAAAAGCGACACAAAGTGGCGTAAAAAATACAAAGTGGTTTTTGACCGAGGGCGAAATGGTTTCTGAAAAGCGACACAAAACGGCGTAAAAATTACAAAGTGGTTTTTGACCGAGGGCGAAGCGGTTTCTAAAAAGCGACACAAAGCGGCGTAAAAAATACAGAGTGGTTTTTGACCAAAGGTAAAGCGGTTTCTAGAAAGCGACACAAAGTGCCGTAAAAAATACAAAGTGGTTTTTGACCGAGGGCGAAATGGTTTCTGAAAAGCGATACAAAACGGCTTAAAAAATACAAAGTTGTTTTAGAACTAGGGAGAAGCGGTTTCTGAAAAGCGCAACAAAGCGGCGTAAAAAATACAAAGTAGTTTTTACCCGAGGGCGAAGCGGTTTCTGAAAAGCGACACAAAGCGGCGTAAAAAAAACATAGTGGTTTTTGAACGAGGGCGAAACGGTTTATGAAAAGCGACACAAAGCGGCGTAAAAAATACAAAGTAGTCTTTAACCGAGAGCGAAGCGGTTTCTGAAAAGCGACACAAAGCGGCGTAACAAAAACAAAGTGTTTTTTTTACCAAGGGCATAGCGGTTTCTGAAAAGCGATACAAAACGGCGTTAAAATACAAAGTTGTTTTTGACCGAGGGCGAAGCGGTTTCTAAAAAAGTGACACAAAGTGGCGACACAAAGTAGTTTTTGAAAAAATACAACGTGGTTTTTGACCGAGGGCGAAGCGGTTCCTCAAAGGGGACACAAAGCGGCGTAAAAACACACAAAGTAGTTTTTTTACTGAGGGTAAAGCGGTTTGTGAAAAGCGACACAAAGCGGCGTAAAAAATACAAAGTGGTTTTTGACCAAGGAGCGGCGTAAACAATACAAAGTGCTTTTGACTGAAACGACAAAAGTGCTGGCGTAAAAAATACGAAGTGGTTTTTGACCGAAGGCGAAGCGAGTTTTGGAAAACGACACAAGGCGGCGTAAAAAAGGCAAAGTGGTTTTTGACCAAGGGCGAAGCGGCCTCTGAAAAGCGATACCTAGCGGCGTAAAAAATACAAAGCTGTTTTTAACCGAAGGCAAAGCGGTTTTTGAAAAGCAACACAAAGCGGCGTAAAAAATACAAAATTGTTTTTGACCGAGGGCGTAATGGTTTCTGAAAAGCAACACAAAGCGGCGTAAAAAATAGAAAGTGGTTTTGGACCGAGGGCAAAGCGGTTTCTGAAAAGCGATACAAAACGGCGTAAAAAATACAAAGTAGTTTTTGACCGAGGGCGAAGCGGTTTCTGAAAAGCGACACAAAGCGGCGTAAAAAATACAAAGTGGTTTTTGACCGAGGGCGAAGTGGTTTCTAAAAAGCGATACAAAGCGGCGTAAACATTACAAAGTGGTTTTTGACCAAGGGCGAAGCGGTTTCTGAAAAGTGACACAAAACGGCGTACAAAATACAAAGTGGTTTTTGACCCGAGGGCGAAGCGGTTTCTAAAAAGCGACACAAAGTGGCGTAAAAAATACAAAGTAGTTTTTGACCAAGGGCGAAGCGGTTTCTGAAAAGCGACACAAAGCGACGTTAAGAATACAAAGTAGTTTAGACCGAGGGCGAAGCGGTTTGTGAAAAGCGACACAAAGCGGCGTAAAAAATACAACGTGGTTTTTGACCGAGGGCGAAGCGGTTTGTGAAAAGCGACACAAAGCGGCGTAAAAAATACAACGTGGTTTTTGACCGAGGGCAAAGCGGTTTCTGAAAAAGCGACACAAAGCGGCGTAAAAAATACAAAGTGGTTTTTGACCGAGGGCGAAGCGGTTTCTGAAAAACGACACAAAGCGGCGTAAAAAATACAAAGTGGTTTTAGACCGAGGGTGAAGCGGTTTGTGAAAAGCGACACAAAGCGGCGTAAAAAATGCAAAGTTTTTTTTTTTTTTTTAACTAAAGGGCGAAATGGTTTCTGAAAAGCGACACTAAGCGGCCTACACATTACAAAGTGGTTTTTAATTGAGGGCGAAGCGGTTTCTGAAAAAGCGATACAAGGTGGTTTTTAATGCCGCTTTGTGCCCTGAGAATAATCCTTTATATGAGCCAGGTATAAAAACAATTATATGGCCCAAAAATTAATTCCATGTATAAGTCATATATGGGATTTATATCATTTCCAGATACATGCCCTATAAAGAATTGGCTAGATAGATAATACAGTTTTATTTGGCTTGATATATAAATGTAAAACTGTATAAAACTTTATATTATATATATAATCTTATATGGCCAGATATGGATATGAAACTTTATATGACATATACAATTCTATATGGCCAGATATAGATATAAAACTTTAAATGACATATACAATTTTATATTGCCAGATATATAACAAGTTATATTTGATATACAAACTTTTATATGGGCCATATAAATCTGTATACAAGTTGTGCTAAAATTTTCATATAAAATTTATATGGTTGTGTACAATTTGATTCACATATATGGATAATTCTTTATATGGCTTTATAAAATAAGCCCTTTTCTATAATTCATATAAATCTTTATATAATTGCAAACAATTATGTAATCCATTAAAATACAATGTAAAATTACTATATGATTCTCTAAATAGTGATACAATATTTGTTATATGTATTTATAATACTTTAGGTATGGCTTTACATGGGACATGAAGGTAAGTTCAGGTGCATTTGGTCGATATATCGTTTTAGTAAAAGCTTAAGACAGTTAACAATCTTTTAAAAAAAAAATAACAAAATAAGAAGCCGTGGTCAAAACTGAAACTACCAACATAGGTATTTTAGAGTCCGGGAGCAAGCCCTGAAAATAAGGTAATTTGAATTACCCTATAAAATAAGGTAATTTGATGTATTACGTCATCGAATGAGCCTATACACTTTGCACACGCCCACACTAAACGAATGGGATTTTTCATTTTCCGCTTTGGATTGTCCACAATTTCACTGGATATCCTGAAATTGTGGAGACAGATAGTAAACAGATATTCAAAACTTTTCACCACTGCCTTTTAAAATTTATCATCTTTTTTTAAAAGAAAATCAACAAAACAGATTGCTCGTTATCGCCAAGTGGTTGCTTCTTGTTTACACATTTACGCCATTATCCTTATCAAGACATTTAATGCATATCTAACATTAACCATAATGTAAACATACTTGAATTACTGTGGTAACAGAAGCCAGTTAACCAATGTATATGTCTGATGGAATATAAATTTATAATCGGACAAAGGAAGGTGTGTCTGAGGATGAGACTACGATTTGCAACAAGTATCTACTGCGCATGCACTGATTTTGGGCAAATACCGTAATAAAAAGGCATTATCTTTATCCTAAAATTAGGTTGCATCCGTGTTGTAGAGTTCTATATCATACAATGAGACAAATTTCAATCTTTATAATACTGCAACCAAAAAAATCACTCACTCTCTTTTAGAAGCCAAAAATTGACATTTTATCATTTTATTCTATTGACAAGCAAAGAAAATCATTTTATGCTTGCTCTCTCGTAAGTATTCAAGAAGTTTTCCACCCCGCCACTGAGTTTGACTGAAGTTGGGTATATCCTTACACAAGTAAGGACATTTCAAAATTTAAGATTAAGTTAGCCTACTTAATAATCACTCACCATCTAAAACAACACATGCATCTATTTAACATGACCTGTGTACCACTTATGAAATTTATTGTCTTTGAGATATCATTGATATGGCATTATTCACACATTTTCCCCACATTTGTTCAAATCCCTTCCAGTTAAGACTTTTTTACATTGTTTCCCTGAGACCAAAATGTAAAATTTTAAGAAGTAAGTTCAGACAAATTCCACTGACTTACCAACTGTGCTAAAAAACATCTTCTTTTTAGGCAATGAACCCCATTGGGCAGTATAATTTATATAAACTTAAATACCAAAAACTTGAATTTTAAACAAAACTACAAAATTGAATTTGGGAAACTAGACTGTTCAGTGATTTGTTTCGGCACGGACTTCTTTCTTCCTCCATTGTGATCAAAAGCACCCTTCAAGAATCGCATCACAAACTTTCGGGTTTCTGATGCAGTGGCTTTAGAACTTAAAAGTTTTGGGGTTCTTCCGTACAGCATCTTTAAGAATAAACATGGTATATTTTAAATAAAATGAATTGAATTGAATTGATACAAAATGATAGTTGTACAAGGGGTCTGTCAGGGCCATTCCGCAGTTCAGTATCGTAAGTTACAAACTGCCCAGAGATCTCTGAACAATCCCAAGGGGTCTGCCAGTTACGTGACAGACGGTGGCATGGCCCTGGCAGTGCAGTCCGTAACGTAAGATACAGACTGTGGAATGGCCCTGGTAGATCCCTAGAAGGCGCTATGGGTCTGCCAGGGCAGTCCGTCACGTAAGTAACAGACTGTGGAATGGCCCTACCACATCTCCAATATTACTGAGATACTAACATCATGTCAGGCAGAATTGTGACGTATGTGTTTTTATATTTTTAATACATTTTGATTTAAACTAGTTATTTAAAAGAACACATCAATGATGTTATAGCTCAGCTCATAGTGGCGCAAAAACCAACTGACTGGTTTTATTTTGAAAACACTTTATTTTTGTCATCTGATATTTCTAATTCTAAATTCAAATGCAATTTAACGATTTTCTGAAGGTCTACTCATTTTTTTGAAATTATTCATTATGTTAATTTTTCAAAAGTGTTACAGCTTCAACGCGACCGTGTATCGTTTACACGCATTTAGTACCGTAATTTTCGGAAGTACACCGAAATTGCTCCAATTTAAGTAAAACAATCGCGCCACCAGAATATTTACTCCATTGCCCAAATAGACGCTGGAATTGTGCTTTCCAAATTGTGAAAAATTTACTTCTACAGCATAAATCATCGTTTTTATGAGGATATATGTATTGAAATTTTGTTTAGAAATAACAAAAAACTTCCCTTTAATGTCGTTTAATCTCAACATCGCGTAACTTTTTGCGGTACTCGTTAGGGCTTTTACTGTGAAAATCTTGCATGATACCTCGCTGTAAAACATTTTAAAACTACGCCAACATCACGAAAATTCTGATCATATCAGTCCTCTGGACATGACCGTCATCTTTGCGAATCACGCAGAATTTCAGTTCTGTTTGTTTATTTTGCAATATTTATTCTTTCTTGGAAAATTTGTTTGACTCATTAGGTAATAATTACATGTAAATGAACTGATTGTCAAGATTCAAGTATTTTGACCATGTGGTTTTTGGTTGATTTAACATAATGTAAAACGGGCCTTGATTAGGTGGGGTTTAAAGTCTTAGGTCTGTAAGTTATGGCGTATTGTTAGTTTCATTGTTTACTGCTTTACATTTGGGGTGCATTTTACAAGTTACTCAGATTTCAAAATCAAAGTGCATGTATCCTCATTCATAAGTAATTACTGCGCATTTGCGATTCTGGCATTTAAAAGGATTAGGCTCATCAGTTTTACAATTGTAAAAGTCATTTATATTGTCAGCCAAATGTGTGTTCAAATCATAAATGATATTGATTTTCAACGGCAAGGATTGCGAGCGTGTAGTGTGTATACGCTAAACAGTCACTGCTCCAGTGACAACAAGAAGTGTAAATCCGTGGTAAATTGAGATAATGATTATTGAAATTCTACAAGAAATAAAGAATTACAACATTTTCTAAGAAAGTAAATTTACCCTTCGTGACTATTCAATTCTGCAAGAGGTGATTAAGAGCGCAAGAATGAATGAGTTTGACAGATAGGCCGACAGTGCAATGGAACGATCGAACATATATTGTTATCGATCGACAATAAACACCAGCTGACACTGACGACAACTCACATGTCATGACCCCAATCCGAAAATTAGAATTTTCATCAAAATATTCGAATTCTGATGGGAAAATGGTTTTGGCCAAACACACTGTGAATCGCTTGTAAGATCTAGCCACTGCGATATGCATGCATGATTAACAACAGACTAGACACACAAATTAAGCTAGCCAATAGGAAACACATGTACTGTATGAGGACCCCCATATGCCATGTACGGTACGGTACGTACAATAATGGCATAACAGCTAAAAGTGCTATTTTTAGCGCCACTACGTATGAAATCTAATGCTTCCTTAAAACCTTTCGGGAGCTTTATGGAATATCTCTTAGCAAAATACAAACCATATAAAGCATATACAAATCTTGTTTGAGTCAGAAATTCAAGAGCAAAACTGTTAAAACCTAGAAGGAGATGCATTTTAAGCAAACCATTGCATATGCATATATAGGAGCTCACATACGATTTGATAAACTCCACTCATTACACACTGTGCAATAGGTGGAGATCATTTGATTTAAATCAGTGTTTTAATCAGCATGATCGTCCAACACTGTTTCAATGTCACACATGTCGTTCAAATAATTTTTCAAGGGGATATTTATTAGCATTTCATGGAGCAGGATGGGCCCTGCCTCATTATCTTTTAGTACTTTGTCGAATATAGAAGGTAAGAACCATTTTCACACAAAAACTGGGTCTTTACCAGTCCTAAATGACTGCCGAACTTGCCACGACCTGTATCAAACTAAACATAAAAGAATGACGACTTACTTCCAACAATGTCTTTTATTTAAAGTTCAGCAAATGTTCAACAATTTTGTGAGCAGGCCCTTTAAAATTTGTTTGACACATTTGGCAATGATTGAGCCTCCAAGGGCCGATATTCTCCTTATCTAATTAAACAAACAAATAAACATAAATTGCTATAATACTAATATTAGTAGTAAACCAGCAACACAACTAGCAAGAAAACAGCAACGATAATATGGCAACTGTTTTTGTAACTGACAAAAAAACAAAAAAAAAAACATTATTCTACCGGAAAATGATAGACTAGTACTAAATGTTACATCTGTGACAATGGCTATATTATGTATCAGTTATCGCAGAGAAAAATATTGTGATATATTGGCAATATTTTACAAGGAAAAATGGCCAATGACGCAAATGTAAATATCACACTAGTGTTTCAACATGCAACCTAATGTGTTCCCACATGTTTCATTGACCTGCTACTTGCAATAAAACAGCCCTACTAAATAGTATTCTCAGCTTGATGGGAAGCCCAGGAAAGCTGATCATCATTGTCTTGCTCAAAAAAATGCCAACATGTGCTGGAATGCTTTACCTTTAATAGACCAACATCGAATTCACTCAATATACCATGACCAGCCAGAGTTGTCTGACAGTTCGGGAGCAACCCAAAAAACTGGGTACTATAAAATACCTAAAAAATTGGGTACTTTTATGTATTACGTCATCGCATAAGCCTACACATTTGACTAGCCCACACTAAACATTTGAGGTTTCTCATTTTCCGCTCCGGATCGTCCAAAATTTTAAAGGATGTCCTGAAATTTGGGAGACCGATAGTAAATAGATACTCAAAACATTTTGCCGCTGTTTTTTTTAAATTGACGGTTGCCTTTTTGAGAAAATTAATAAAACAGATTATAGACAGTCTGTTTTGTTTATTTTCTCAAAATTGCGTCGGTGAATTTCAAAAAGCAGCGGCAGAAACTGTTTAATATCTATTTACTATCCGTCTCCAAAATTTCAGGATATTCATTGAAATTTTGGACAATCCGGAGCAGAAAATGAGAAACCCCATATGTTTAGTGTGGGCTAATCAAATGTGTAGGCTCATGCGATGACGTAATACATAAAAGTACCCAATTTTGTTGGTATTTCAAAGTACCCAGTTTTTTGGGTTGCTCCCGAACTGTCTGACTACTTTTCAAGGAGGCCGGCCCCAATTTCCCCCAATCCAATTTCAATACAACTTCTAATCAATGTGTGATGATACCCAATTTTTCATCTTTTGTCCAACCATGCCTTAATACAGTAACCTACATTTAATTTGTATTTAACCTCCTAAAACATACTTTCAGGATAAAATAAAATAATGAAGTGAATTATTGATAAGATTTAGTGATAATTTTGAAAGAAAACTGTAAACCATTTATTGAATTTACACACTCCAGAAATTCACACCAATAATATCATCGGGCAATTATCAGAAAAACTTGATTTTGTTTACGTTCCTGGTTGAAAAAATGCAATTTTGGTAATATTCTTTCCTTATTTACAGGTAGATTTTGATGAATTTTGAGGGAAAAGCTATATTTCCATTTATCAAATCCTCCAAATATTTAATTTCAATAATGGTTTTGCCTGTGTCATGACCACTTTAAAGGAGATTACAATTTTACAAAACATTTAATAGAATGAACAAATGGACATTTATTGGTCCACAACTACCAGCTTCAAGTAATTTCATTTCAATGATCTGTGTTATTAAACACAAAAGTGTCACATTTACCATGTTTTTTAAATATCATCATTTTTTTTTTGCATGGTTCCTTACATTGAAAATACCAAATTAAATTGAAGAACTTTTATCAAAATGATTTGATGAACAGCTTAGTTTGTATTGTTTGTTCTATCTTTAACAGCTAAGGTCATAGAGAGATGCAACAACCATTTGATAAACCAGAAGCACAATTTTTGTGTAAAGTGTTTTCGTTTGTAAGGAAAATATAGGGCACATTTTTCACTTATGAAAATACAGCATAAATCAACAATTTGCATTTACATTCAGCATTCTTTTTTAAGTTTTGACTTAATTACCTTTTCCAAAATACTTTGGCAGTACTTACCAGAGATCATTTGCGGTGAGGCTGTTACCGTATTACGGGATGAAGACCGAGAATGTGATGGTATTGTAAGTGGTGAAAGTGCATGGTAACTCACGATATGGTATTGAGGGTGAAGTACGGGACTGCAAGGTGTTGCAGTGTTAGTAGATGTGTTTCTTGATGACAATGGTGGAGATGGAGGATCTAACAGGGTGTTATCATCATCTTCACACTCTTTATCTGAAGAAATGTATTTTCTGTTCACCCTAAGTGTGTAATGAAAAGTATATTATAGTATAATTCATCAATTTATATTATTGTATCAGATAATCAATGAAGCCAGTGGACATGAGAGGTTCGTTACCTCACACTAAAGCTGAGTCGGGTACCCGGGTTTCTGGCCAAAAGTGCGGTCAAAGGTTCCAAATTATATTATTAAATAAAAGGTTAAGACCAATTGCAAACTCCACAAAACTTTCAGAACTCGAGTTTTTATGATTCGCGTATCTCTTCGTCGTACCCAATAGGAACAAGGTAATGGTGACGTCACGGGTGACGTCACGGGTAGCTGGTTTCTTTTTTCTCAACCTGACTCAATTTCAACTTACATCATGCATCATGAAAATTAACTACTGTACTGAATGAGTCTATATCGAACCACCATCACATGTTGGAAACTATGACCTGTTAAAAAAATCCATCCCTTTTATTAAATCGTTTTTACAAGCACTGCTAGTGTATGCTACGGTTTTCATTAATTTATGTTTGAGCTCTTTAATTGCAGCTATTTGTAAGGTTTCAAAGTGTTAAATCTGTGAATATAAACCACTAACTAAAAGCCCTATAGTAAATTTATACACCTTCTTTGTCTTTTATGTTTAATTTCTGCATCAGACTGCAAATCGAAGGTTTCATCAGCCCTTTAATCTGCATCAAACGTCCTTTTTTAAATAAATCTACAATGAAAATAAAATAATGCAAAATATAAGACCATAATTTATTGTTTGCTTTGGGCAGGACCCATAACCCATCCTGTATAAAAAAAAATTAGGTCCGTAGGTAGAACCAATTTTTACGATTTGAAATAATTTTTTAAAATTCTAAAGATGAGATCAGGTCTTAAAATAATCATTTTCATTTCTAGGTTTCGGAATAATTTTTACCGTGATTTTACCGTGACTGATGGTCATACCCGATGTAGGGATAGAAAGCTGACGCCTAGAATGCATAGCTTGTTTCTAGCGCAGACGATCTTCCGCGCTAATTTGGTGCAGTTTTTATTCTAGGATACACTTTTAATTCTAACTTAGGTGCACATCTTTCAATAAATTTTAATTTTCTTTATTAAACTAGACAGTTTAGGAAAGTCAAGTTCTTGATAGCCTAAAAATACAGAAAAATATCTTCATATTTTGGCTTCAGCCTTTTGTTCAATATTTTTGTTAGACCTATTTCAGATGACAATTGGTGCACATGTATTTTCTAGACATTGGCGCACATTTTGTAGGTCCTGGTGCAGATTTTCTTAGACATAGGCTAGGTGCCAATTTTTGAGTCCAAAAATTTTCCTCTGCATACACTTTGCAAACTATGCAGTCTGGCCTGACGCCCTTGAAAATCGCGCGTTCGCCAATTATTTCTTGAATGCCAGTAACGTTAGGCCTAGGTCTAAAGCTGATCCTTGCACAACTTCTAAGTTCTGGTGAATTATTTAATGGCTTCCATATCTTTACAAGAAAGAATTTCAAAAACATTCCAATCTAGCCTCTTGGAGCAGGACAAACTTAATAATAATTTCGCTGATCTGGTACACACACTGTACCTAGTGATATTAGTACTAGGCTAGTGTTATTACGTTAGGCCTGCGGAGGATGCCTAGGTCACTAATGTTAGGGCTAACGTTACATGATTTGGCCATAAAGATTCGTGCTAGTATCATAAGTAGGCTTTCACTAGTTATAAAATAATTTACCATCATTTTACTGTATTTTCTTTCACTTTAAGCCGTTTCTGTATGCTGACATTGTGGGATTGCTGTTGTTTACTATTCTGCGGCCTCACGACGGTTACGGGTTTTCCTCTGCACGCCATTGGAGATAAAAGACAAAACAAATTGAATTTACGTCTTAATTTTACATAATTTCCCTGAGAATATTCTTCAATAAAGTATTACAAATCTGTTATCGCTAGGTTTACAACAAATTTATTGTTTATCCACAAAATAATCCCGTATGAAACTTACTTGGAAATGGTAGGATTTATCTATTTTCTGTAAGCCTTCTGTTCGCGATGCGAAAAAGTATTCGGCCATTACTTTAGTTGATTATTCATGTGGTCAAAGTTCAATAAAAATGTTTACTTGTTACTTGAATCTGTCTAAATGTACATGAAAACAAAATACGTATTAGAATTAAAGCGAGAAAGGTACATTATATAATAAAATAGCAAGTTTGGAGCGAATTTCACCCCATTGACCGTGGGCCTAAGATTGGTAGCCTAACCGTCAACACACCTTCTACTTTATGTATGGAAAGTGTAATAACCCACTGTACACGCCACCAGTATGTCAGAAAGTGTTTTGACTAAGACTTGGCTATCACTAGGCCTATCAGTATCATCGGCCTTGCTAAGTTATGGTTGGCCTTAGTGAAGTTGAATGAATATCAATTTAAAAACATAAATACCTCTTATTTTAACGGATCAATCCGGTCACAACAGCACAGCAAGGAAGTATAATATATTTTAAACTAAGCTGCTAGGATTTTGTAAAAATTCGAAGATCAAATGGGAATTCTAGGCGCCATGCCAAAGCTTGATAAAATACCACGTTGTGTATTCATTACAAATTACGCGGGTTGCATTAGGTTGTGCAATGATGTATAAATTTCAATTAAATATTTTTCTCAAAATGTGATTCAAGCAAAAACAATAAAATGTGCTCTCACATATAAAGATTACAATATAATTTGATGTTTCTTATATAATTAAAACATATGTTTTATTTTAAACACAAAACTTTTAAAATATATAATAGCAAGTTTGTTTGCTAAATATTTTCACGTTTGTTGTAGTACTGTACTATTCACGAAAACAAGAAAATTTCACAAGAATGAAAGCAAATTTCTAAAAATGAGGAAAAATTCTGAAATATGGAGGACATTTTGCGAGAATTGATGCAAATTTTACAAAAATTGAAAAAAATTTCTTGAAATTGAAGAAAAATTTATCAAAAATGAAGGAAATTTTCCACAATGAAGAGATCAAAATTTCCCGAAAATGAGACAATTTAACGAAAAGTAAACAAATTTCGTAAGAATTGATGTAAATTTCCCAAAAAATTGATGTAATGTTCAGGTGGAAAATATATCTTAAAACTGGAAAACAAAATTTCCATTACAGAGCAAACTTCCAGTCAAGTCTAACTGGTTTTAACAGGGATTTGTAAAAGTAATTTTTAGAAACAGTAAAGGCCTGTTGATTTCAGGTTTGCCTAACTGGTTTTAACAGGAATTTGTAATAGTCCCTGTTGAAAACAATTAATGTCTGTTGATTTCAGTCAAGCGTAACTGGTTTTATAGGTGATGTGTTCATTACCAGTAAAAACAGTTACGACCTATTAAAAACAGTTGGCACAAGTTTATAAAACAATGTGCATTTCAACTTTTTGTAATTTTTCTACATAGCTATCATCTGTATATATAAAATACGTATAAAATAAGCCTTCTGTATATACTATATTTTGCTTTATATAATTGTACATCTATATGCATAGAAACTTTCTATATCTACTGAGGTATATCATGCTTTATATAGCTATATAAATCTGTATATACATATAAAATAAGCCATATGTATAAACTATGTCTGTCTTTATATAGTTGTATGCATCCTTATAAACTTTATATAGGTATGCCATGCTTTATAAAGCCATAACAATCTGTATATACACATACAATAAGCCATCTTTATATACTGTATCTGTCTTTATATAGTTGTATACATCTTTGTATAAAAACTTCATATAGATATATCATGCTTATAAAGCCATATAAATCTATATATACACATAAAATATGTTTTTATATACTATATCTGGCTTTATATAGTTGTATGCATTTTTATATGTATATAAACTTTATATAGGTATATCATGCTTTATAAAGCCATATAAATCTGTATATACACATGAACTATTCCTCTGTATATACTATATCTGGTTTTATATAGTTGTATACATCTTTATATGTATATCAATTTTATATCTACTAAGGTATATCAATCTTCATACAGTCATATAACTCTGTATATACTTATCAAATATACCACCTTGATATATCTTATTTGGCTTTATGCAGAATGTATAGAGTTTTATTTCCAGATAAAATATTTCTTCTGTATATACTATATCTGACTTTATATGACTTTATAAAACATGATGAATAAATAAAATTTCATTATATACGGAATTATATCAAAATTTATATGGCTATATAAAGCCCTATATACCTTGAGACAGGCCAAATATAAAGCCATATATGGGATTTCTGTAAGGGCATGTCGCTTTTCAGAAACCGCTTCAGGTACCTCATGCTACTGGAGGGAGCAAGCAAGGACTGACCCGACCCAAACTAAGGCCCAAGCAGCATGGACACCTGAAAATGCTGAACAATAACTTAAATCGAATCCTTCAAATTTTACCATGTTTATGTTGTCATTTTTGTTAAAAAGGTACATAAAACTACGTTTTCTATTTTCTTTAAATTATACGAGTTGTGATTATATGCATTTTCTATTGTTATTATATTTCGTATATTCTTTTTCTCCCCACCTAGCACCTAACTGTATTAAGAATCATCCCATGCTCTGTTCGTTCATTTTAAATAATTGTATGCAAAATCTTGAGAGAAACAGAATCTCTATAATTCTCTCCAAAGCAATGCACACCAATCCTTTGATACTACCTTCCCTATACATGATCATCTTTCTTTGGAATTTATAATTTACTTTGATAGTTTTAATCCTTGTTCATCCGCCTATGCTCAGCAAACTACCCCTTCCGCCATCCCTGATCCTAATTGATATTGTCATGATCATCAAAACAGAACCGTTTATTTTGATTATTATCATTACAAAAAACATATTCCAATAGTATAGATTCCCATGCAAATAGAATGTGAACAACATATTATCATGCGTTAATAAATATATATGCGAAGAAATTATGCCCTTCAAAATTTCATACGTAAATCATAAATTTTCAGCAACAATATCTTGAAAAAAGATAACTCATTCTTATTAGTGCATCTAAGCTTCTATAAGGACTGTCTTAGTCCGGCTAGTTCAAGGAAACATATATGTCATACAAAAATCATTACAAAATGATCGTGACAAACCTTAAATACTCAATCCTTTAGGTAAAAGGTCAAAATGTAAGGTCAAAGGTTGCATTCTCTACACTTGAGCCAATCAGAGTCTGGTATTGATCGGTCAATGACAACATTGCTTGAAGAAGAGGTTTTTATTCATTTAATTGCCATTTTCATCTGTAATTTTCATCAACACATCCACATCTCTTGTTTTGAAATAAATAAATTATTGAATTGATGGTTTTTACCTGATTGATTAATTCATTTATTAAAAATGTTATTTTTATTTTTATCTAATCAATATATCTATGAATCTTTTTTTAGATTTTATCTGCTTGAATGCCTGTACACCACCATTGGTTTTGATTTGTCACCATAACTGTTCATTTCCTTTGACCTATATACCTAAGTCTATTAATTACGTATAAACGTAGCAGAAAAATCAAAAATCCATGATATTGATTTAATACGAAATCAAACACAACAGCAATTTTCTACTAATTTCCGGTTGCTTGTGGTGAATAATCAATCATGTGAATAAATAGTTACAATGCGAATATAAATTTGATATGTACATGACTGCATGCCTATCTCTATTTTTGTCCTTAATACATACGTCAATCATTCGACTGAACGTATCAATAACTAACAAAGACACAAAGATTATGAAAATAAATTTACTATTCATTAGACATGTTAGATATTAAAGATATTTTGCAGGATGGGAAAGCAATAAGGATTATTTCATCACGACACATGTCATTTACCTCTTTATAAGAAGAAGGTATGTTTACAATCCGATTGCATACGTTCACAGGCTACGTTAACGTAAAGAAAGCAAGGTACAGTTCCGAAAATAGTAAAAATGTTTTCAACTGATACTGATTTTGTGCCAAAGGTAGCAAAACCACAAAGAAAGCGAAGATCGTAAATTACCATAAATGGATTTAAAGTTATTCTGGATTTTTGTTTGCATTTTTCGAACGGGTGAGTGCAATCTATTAAACTAAATCTGTCAGTCAATCATTTTCATCTTGTCACTTTTATAAATCTGTCAGTTT
>JAIGNY010000216.1:1137500-1175000 GCA_020152595.1 Chiridota heheva
CATGACATGGATTCGACTTCAATTGGTTGCTATCTGCGCACGCAACATCACAGAATGTGACGTTAATGTAACAGGAAGTTTAAACACGAGAAAGATACCACAATCAAGATGGGTTGTAACAGAAAGAGAGTTTATTCGGCTGGATACATTTTACAGATATTTTAGATAAATCTCTAGTATTACAAAATGTTTATTAAAAGAAAAAAATATTTCTGAATATTTGCTTCACCATGTTGTTCCCTTAATAATAAACGATCATGCTTGACTATGCTTGTCAATTTAATTTCTCGTGCCTGGTATTTGCGAGACTTTTGTTTGAAACAATGGCAAGCAAAGTATGGATTTGCCGTCAATTGGTTCCTATATGTACGCAACATCACAGCATGTAAACGTTGTCGCAACAAGAGGTTTAAACACGAAAAAGAGAACGACACTATCAAGATGAATCGAAACAGAAACAGAGTTCATTCGGATTAATAAATTTTTCAGATATTTTACAAAAGTCAGATAAATCTCTATTATTAAAGAATTGAACGCTTGCTTCACCATGTTGTTCTCTTAATAATAAAGGACCATGTTTGACCTTGCTCTTTAATTGAATTTGTCATGCCAGGTATTTGCGAGATTTGCTTCTTGGAACAGAGGCAAACTAAGTATGGATTCGCCCTCAAGTGGTTCCTATACGCAAAGAACATCACAGCATGTGACGTTGTCGTAACAGGAGGTTTAAACACGATAAAAGAGATCAAAACGTCCAGTTGGAACAGAAAGAGACACCTTTCGGCTTGATAAATTTTTCTTAAGCGACGATAAACTAAAAGTTCAAGATTTTGTCGAGAACCGTAAGAGTTTAAGTATTATTATTTGATGAATAATTTGTTAATGCATAATTGCATATTGTCAAAACATCACTGGTTTAAAGTATTATAATTCTAATATTCAAGATTGTCGAAACAGTATCGAGTCTGTAAGTAAAGACAAAGTGTTATCAAATCAAGAATACCCTCTTAATTCCCTTTATTCACTTATTACATGGTCAGAACCAATATTTCCTAAATGCAGAACTTGCCGAATGCCTACTAACACAGAAATTAAGTAAATTGATCAAAAGCCTAGAGGTACGATAGATAGACCATATGACGTCAGTAGAATTTGGCTTAAGTCGGTCAAATTAGTGGCCGATACTTTATTATACCTAAGCTAGCAATTTTAAAGCTTTCTTTTCAGTCTGTATAACAACAATAATAATCGTATATGGTCTAATTAAGTGAACCCTGAAATATCAAAAGCAATTAAATGAGTAATGTTCATAATTACTTATTATTTACTTCTGTGCAAGTTCTGAAGAAGTATTTAAAAATGAGAAGAATTTTGATGGATGCAATAGAAAAACAAAAGCAATAACAAAGTGTATAATGAACGTTGCTTATATTTGCTAATGTTATAAAGATCTAAAACAGTTCTTGGTTACCAACATAGCTTCTTAGAGAGAAAAGGCATAAAGTACTTTAGGACTACCCCTTCTATCCATTAGATAGCAAGAGAGTCACTCTTGCTTGGATATCTAAAAACTATTTAAAAATACCAAAAGACAAGTATGAAAAAGCTGTGTTCACTTACTCCCGTCCCAGTTTATTCACATTCAAGTCCTGGTGCTAAGTTCCTGAGCTGTTGCCTGGAAATTTGACTAACGAACAACAAACCTTCAGTATTGTTGTTGCGAGAATCAAGATATTAATGAATAACACTAGTTTATTTACAGATCTTTTTGATCACTTGGCAGATATCGTCGAATGGAAGAAATTGACAACAACGAGTACAGTCACGACTGAGGAAGAATGTAAGTTGAAATATAATATACTTCTGATCATACAGGGAATGAGTAGAAAATCTCAATACAGAACATTCATAAATACTTTCAATTACAGTTTCCAGGAAAATTCCGTTGATATTTGTCAGTCTGAAATTTTTCGACAAGGAATGAGCTGTTCCCAAAAGGGATGAACTATTCTTAATTGGAAATAACTAGTTCCCAATGGGCTGCACTTTAAATCATGGTAAATGAATCAAATAGAGAATCACCAATATACAAATAAAGTTCACTTTTGCGTAAACATCATCAAATTATCAAATATCAAATTGAATTGAAAACGTTTGATGGAATTATGGAAAACATCGCAAATTGTACCAGGAAGCTTTGAATTCTAGGCAGTTCAAGAGGACAAAACAAAGACATGAATAATCTGATAATACGCAATTTAATAGGAGAGTCTAATTTTTCCCTAAAGCCCAAATCCCAAAATGATACGAACATTGCAATGAAATGACATGGCAAAATTTCTAGAGGACCGGAATCAGCTCAATAATGTTTTATCTAATCATGCAGTATATAGGTTAAAAAGCATCAACTTGATTTATTAGAATCGAAGAACTTATTCCACTTACAAAAATTCAATATTTGCAAAAATAATGTATTTCGTAAGAAAGTGCTGAAAACGAATTTCGGATGTTCCTCTGAACACAGATCTCACTACCGTGGAAAAACGATCAACTATGGATCTGGGACATGCATCTACTTTCAAATCAACAACTAAACTGTATAGTAAGTACAATAATCGATATCTTTGTCTACAGTAGTTTATTTCAAAAAAGTAGTAGCTTTTTTCGCATTCAAGCAAAATATGTAATCTGTAAACAACAGAAAATAATACAGTTATTTCACTATTTTTATTTATATGTGTGTTTGATATCTAAGTTTATTATCATCGTCAAGCAAGTTACCTTCGCAAATAATATACAGAAATTATAACAGACAGATCATTCAGACAAATATTTGAAATATTCAACAATTAAAATAAGCATTGCAACAAAATCATGAAGTAACTGAAACGAAAACAAAGTGATGCGAACAATACATATTTATTTGGTTGAATTTAATTGAAAGCTCAAGATCAATTTTAAGTGAAATGTTGATCATTTAACATCGTTTCGAATTTGTAGGTGCTAATATCTGAATATATAAATATCTGATATATGAACGGTCTTACCCATCTATCGTTTAAATCAATGTTAAGGATGTATCTCAAGTTTTTGAAGGAGAGTAGAAAGTTCTGAAAAATAAGTGCTTGGATCTTGACCATACTCTAATCAATATCTACGGGACAATATATCAGTACTGTAAAAAACTGACATTAAGGAAATAATGATAAATAAATACATACCAAATTTTAAGCTGTATTCCTGCTCATACTTTAACAAATCTTAACACTTTAATCTGACATGATTTAAAAGCAGAATAAGCTTTTTTTTATTATTTGGAGAATGTTGGACTAAACAATTATTTATTGATTTTTTTAAAGAAAATACCGATACATTTTTGTTAGCTGATTATACACCTTAAACAAAAGTCAATTTGATAGAATTATTTTTAAATGCAGACCATACCACATCAGAAGTCGTCGTGACTGAAGAGAGTCCTTCAGCTTTAAGAATATCTACTAAAGTTAACGGTAAGTCAGATTATGGATATTTTTCATATGTTTATTTTTCACTTCTTTCTCTTGGAAGAAGACTAAGATACTTTTTGTTAAATCTGTGGTTCCTATCTTTAATGAGTCAAAATCGTATAAAGTTTAATCCTCCATTTACTTAGTATGTTTATGCTTAGTCGGTTGAGCGTACGACTGATATGCTGGAGGTCTCAGGTTCGTGTCCAACGTCGATTTAATCAGCGATTTTTCCATAGATATGCAGAACGATTTACGCTGACATCAAGTGCAGAGGTTTGTCTTCTGCATAACACCTTCTCCCCTACCCGACCTTTGTGAAAAGGTTAACACTGGCACGTATATTTTCCTGGCATATGCCTAAAAGTTCAAAACAAATGTTCCTCATGACTATCATATAGTGGCATGCTACTGCAGATGCGTTTATGTTCTCCTTTAAGAGCCTGTTACTAGTTTTAATTACCTTTCGCTTTTAAATGTCATTACTTTGATCTAATTTGTGTGCGAAAATTGAATGTGACTTAAGTTTTTTATATAAATAGCTAGAGATTGTATGGGGAGAGGGATGGGATATATTGTATTTAGTTCATGTATGTTATGATTGGAATCAATAAAAAGTTGTACTTATGATAAAACTTCAGTTACTCAACCTAAAAACAAATATAATAATAATGCTGATCTGATGATAATGATGGCGATGATGACGATGACGATGATGACGATGACGACAACGATGACGCTGACGGTGACTATGACGATGATGGCGATGATTAGATGATGATGATAATGATGATGATGATGATGAAGACGGTGAATATGACGATGGCGATGGCCATGGCGTTGGCGATGGCGATGGCGATGGCGACGACGACGACGATGACGATTATGACGTCGACGACGATGACAAAATGATGACACGTAAATACAGGACAAACGACAAAACGCCTAACAATGACAGAGCAGAGCCAGTCAACTATGATACTAACCTCCGTAGTACACGGTGGGTTGTTCCATTTTTTTAGATTTTTGCATTATCGTAAAAAAAAGTTCATTCCATTAGAAATATTTATAAGCTTAACTCAGTAGTGTTGATCACCTTTCAATATTTAGGACCAAAAGTTGGCACTTTATTGATAATATAGGCCCTTCTAAAATACCCAGAAGCGTAGAAAGCGGAAGGAAAAGGAGGAGGCGAGAAGAGGTGGTGGAGGGGGGGGGGGGGGCGGTGGAACCAGATTCACCTGAGATAATTTTACCTTCCCGGCTGCATGTTTTCTCCCTGACCGAAAAATACAATTGAGAAATTATAATCATTCAATTGAAAAAAATGGGAAAATATTGATTATGTTGGTTCTTATGAAAATTGTCCAAAAATTTGAGAGCACATTAAAAATAATTTCTCAAAATGAAGGGAAAATGAACGAAATTGCTCGAAAATGGAAGAAAGGTTCCCAAAAAATGAAGATTTCTTGATTAGCAGCAACATTTAATGAGAACTTGATTTACCAGTGAAATTTGTTTGCTGGCAACAGGGAAATTTTAGAGGAACTTGTCACCATGAGAGGTAATCCTTCCTGCGTCCTGCCCTCTTCCCCAAAATATCAAAAATTAATTGTTATGCGATTGAAGTAATGTATGTCATTTACCAAAATAAACGACAGACGATAAAACACCCAGCCATGGACAAAGAGAGCCAGAAAACAGAACACGGTGGGTTAAAGCATAACTATAATAATACGGTTCTGTTAGTAGTTACAATTGCCTTTCATGAGAAATGTCGTAAATTTGACGTTCTTTCTTCATTTTACATTTCGCTGAAGAATGTTATGAAAATAAAGTTTTTATTTGAGGAGTTAGGAAAGGAGGAAACAACCTCCTTGGTCCATCTATCCTGTGCTTGAAAGCAATAGAAAAAATGGGTACCACTTAACTTTTAGTGGTCCTCCCCAACTCCCCCTCCAAAAAATCGCAATCTGTTTTTTCAATTAAAGCAATGTCAACATTAATATAGGACAAACTACAAAACACCCAACAACAGCAGAAGAGAACCAGTCAACGCTGAAATTAATCACCGCTGAAGACGGTGAGTTTAATCAGTTTCCACTGTTTTAAATGATTGTAAATCATGTATTGTTAAACCCTTGTTGGTAAATTTCATTGCGTTTTACCTCCTTCATGTTTATAAACAAACAATAAGATACTACCTTTCTTTATTACAAATATTTAGAACAAGAGTTAACCTACCAGAATAGATTTTCTGCGGTTTTCAGCATTATCGGATTTTGATATTCTATTATTTTGAAAATATTATTATGATTAAGTTAGTAGTTTTGATAATGTTTCATATTCATCGACAATCTGCTACAAAGTCTTCACGCTAAGAAATACAGGTGAGTCTGACTGAAGCTTCATAAAAAGAATTTTTAGCTTCGTGAAGTAAAATCTTAAATCGTAAAGATTGTTGTCTTTAAGGTCATTTGAGAATAAGTGGTCGTTTTAACTCTGAAATGAAGTGTTATACAAAAATCACGTGCCTCTGTTTACGACAAATCAAAGAGCCTAAACTTTCACTACTTTGTGAAGTGGAACCTATAAAATGAATGTACTAACCAGAAACTAGATCAATGTTAATCATGAAAAATAATAAAATAATAATAAAACAAATGCAAACGACCTTTTCGTCATGCAGAACAAACTGCAAGACACACCAACAGCGACACAAGAGATTCACTTAAGGCTGACATTGACCCTTCTAGAACCCGGTTGATTTATTCATTTCTCCAGCGTCTTGCATTATTGTAAACCACTTTCTTGTTTAGTAAAACAATGGGTCATCAATCTAGCCATTGCTTATGTTCCAGAAATCAAATATCAACGCGAAATTATCCACTGCAGAACTCGGTGGATAGAACCATTTCCAAATGTTTTGCATCATTGTTGACTAATGTATTATTACACAGAAACCCTGTTAGTTTATTATCTTGTGTTTTACCTCCGTCCTGTTTTAAGACAAGCAAAGACATAGCTTTGTCAAAACCAGTTGGTACATAAATTAACCTACCAGAATAGAGATAGCATTGTGTTACAGCATTAAAATAATGTAATTACAAATATTAAAGTAATGTAAATCACATTTTTTACAAAACACATAGAAACGACAGAAGAGAACGAATCATTGCTAAGAACAACCTCTGCAGAACACGGTAAGATCAACCGTTTATACAGCAGCACAGTGTTCTATATTGTTTAAATCAATGTTTTGAAACACAAATTGTTAAATAAGTTTCACTCAGTGCAGTCATTTTGATCGAATTTAAATTTCATTATTGTTTGCAATCTGTGTTCAGTTACTTGAAGGTTGATTTGATAATCCCGTAATGCTTCCGTAATGTAAACACCTTTATGTTTAAATATATTTAGTTACCAGAACCACTAATATAATTTAATCAAAAATATTAAAGTCGAACTAAATCTTAAACGTGAATCATTCACAAAAACCGGTAAGATCCGTTTATCTACATACTGCATTGTTGAAATCAATGTTTTCTTGAATTAAATAACATAAACTCATTTCATTATTATTTGCAATCTGTGTTTAGTTACTTGGAGGTTGATTTGGAAATCCGTAATGCTTCTGTAATGTAAACACCTATCTGGTTTAAATATTTTGAGTTTCCTGAATCACTTGTCGAAACAAATCTCAAATGCGCTTCACAAAATCCCGTGTTTCTACATACTTACTCCTAAATTAAATAACATAAACTTTTTAAGGACCTATTGCTTTGTGTCATATTAGCACGTAACTTACCAGAATAGACATAGCATTGTATTACGGTAGTAAAATATTGTAATTACAAATATTAAAGTGATGTAAACCACATTTCTACAAAATACAAAGGAACGACAGAAAAGAACGAAACATTGCTGAGAACAAGCGCCACAGTACACGGTAACTTGAAGATCAACCCTTAATCACAGCAGTACATTGTTCTGGTGTGTTCTTTCCAATAAACACAGATTGTTAATTAAGTTGCACGCAGTATAGTCATTTTGATTAAATTTCAATTGTGTAATTATTTACATTCTGTGGTCAGTAACTTAGAGGTTGATTTGAAAATCCCGTAATGCTCCTGTAACATAAACACCTTTTTGTTTAAATATCTTGAGTATACAGAACAACTAATCGAACTAAATCGCAAAGTTGCTTTACAAAATTCTATGCTTCTGCTTACTTATAAATTAATTAATCTAAACTTACATACTGTATTGCTTTGTGTGAGCTTCTTTCAAAACATAGATACTACTATAGTCGACGTAAAAAAATTAATCAAAATAATGTAAACTACTGTTTCCTAACACAGGATAAACTACCAAACATTCAACAATGGAAAAAATCAACAAACCAGCGTTGAAATTATCCACTGCAGAAATGTAGGATCATTTTCCAGTGTTTTGAGTTATTGTAAGCCAAAGTATTGTTACGTGTAATCCGTGTTGGTTTACCTCTTTCCATGTTTATATACGAACAATAACATACTACTGTTCTTCTTAAAACATTTAGTACATGAGTTAAACTACCAGAATAGACATACCATTGTATTACAAAGTATGGCAAAAAAAAAGTAAATATAATTAAAGGATGTAAACAACATTTTCTTAATACAGAAAAAACTACAAAACACCCAGAAACGACAGAAGAAACCAACTCAACGCTGAATACAACTACCGCGGAACACAGTGAGTTGAATCATCTGTACAGTCTTTTATCTGTTGTCAATAAATTTTTGGTCCAAATTAGAAAGTTGTGTATGTCACACATATTGCTGTAAGTTTGATTGACTTACAAATTTATTACCGTTTGTTATAGGGTCTTGAATTTGTGGTTCAGATATAATGACAGGTAATTTTAGAATCCTCAAATGCTTATGGTATGTAAAATTGATATTTTTGGTTCGATATTTTGAGTTACCAGAATAACTCGTTGGGCTAAATCTCAAAGGCGCTTTTAAGAATCAAATGCTTGTAATTTTGATTGAATTTCAAATTTATGACCATCTGCTAAAGGATTTCGAATGTTTTTTAGAAATTCTGATAGTTTGTTTTTGAAAACCTTCTTTACCTTCTCAACACATATTACTTTGTGACATCAAATATTTCAGTAATTAGATAAACTAACTAGTATCGACCTTACATATTAATCAACAAAATAAAGTCACTTTTTCTGTAATGCAGAACTAACTACAAAAACTCCAACAACGACACAAGAGGGCCAATCAACGATAGAAATAAGCACTGTAGAACACGGTGACTTGAATTATCTTCGAAGTGGTTTAAATTACTGTAAATCAATTTTTCTCACTTTAGAAAAACCTTACGGTTCACGCAATATCTTTTTTGTCTTTAAAATTGGTGACCATGGCAATATTATCTCCCCACTGGTTTTGTTAATTTTACTTTAGCTGTCAAAGAGGTTGTTTTTAAAAAAGGCTCAAGAGCTTCATGACTAAAAACCGTGACTTCTAACATCAATATGTAACTTTATCACCCCTACTGTATTAAACCTTTCTTGGTTTATAATTATCTGTTTTACGAACTTATATACTGCTCTGTGATATATTTATTCAGAAGAGAAGAAAACTAGCCGGATTAGACAAAACATTCAGCAACGTAATGGAAATAAGCTTTTGTTAATGCAATATTAATTACAAAGGACCCAACAACGAGAGACGAGAACCAATCAGCTCTGAACACAACCACTCCTTCATGTATATCTACGGAAAAAGATATAATTATTTTTTAGTAGAAACATTTAGTACATGAAATAAGCTACAGAATCGACAACATATTTTATTCAGTAAAAGACAAACCTGTGATATTTCACAACAACGTGTAACTTCCTAAGCTTTTTATTTATATTTCTTGATAGCTTATTATCTTTTACGTTACCTTTGATTGGTCATACGTTAATACCGACAACCAATCAATAACCGCCGCGAAAGGGGCGAGCACACTGTACGTACACATAATGCGTACCATACTTACTTAATTATAAACTATCCACAACCGGATATGACGGGAAAGATATGAAGGTCGCAATTATATGAATTTTACTGCGACAAGATTTCGTCTTTACGAACATGATTTAAATAACATACAGAATCGACATAAAAATATATTCAGCAATGGAATGTAAACTTCTTTTCCTTAATACAGAACAAACTACAAAAACACCAAGAGCAACAGAAGAGACCCAATCAACGCTGAAATTAACCACTGCTGAATACGGTGGGTTAAATTCTTTTTCAACGATTTAAAAATATGTAAAACAATGTATTGTTTAAATATAAAGATTCTTAAGGTGCACTCAATCAAATTTTATATTAATGTACAAACGTAATTCGCTCTTCCCACTAAATTATGCTATTTACTCGAAGGTTTTTTTTGTTAAAGCAGTATTTTTTTTTATGCCAAGACTGAAAACACCGCAATTGTTTTACATCAACGTCCAACATCTAAAACCTTGTTACTTAGACAACTTTGGGGATTTTATTATTTTGTGTTCTTTATTCTTCGTGTTAATAGATGAACAAAATTATACAACAATTTTTTCTTCAAACAAGGTTTATTACATGCATTAAACTACCAGAATAATACCATCCTCAGTGTTGTGAGCCAATGTTTTGTTCAATTAAAATAATTCGTACGTTCGCTCAATCGATTTTAATCGACTTCCATATTAATGACTAAAACCAACCTGCTCTTCCCGCTGACTTTGTCCAAAAAAAATTAGTACAAGCATTTAACACCAAAATTGACCGCAGATAACGGTGGGGTTGAATTCTTTCTGTAATGTTTTGATATGTTGTGCACCAATATTTTGTTCATTTAGAAAGGTTTTTAAGGTAGTTTTGATTGGCTTTTATATTGATATTCTTACTGATTCGGCTCATTTACCCCAGAAAGTGTTTTGGTAATAAGAATTAGGTTTTTAAACAATCATGCCAGGACTGAAAAATTGTGATTTAATGTATGAATGTGTAAGTTTAACAGCTCTGCCACGTATAATCCTTGTTAGTTTATTATCCTATGTTTAATATCACAAAGATTAGTGTGTGATCTAATTCAAAATATTTCTGATATGTGATTTATAATATAATATAATTAATTTACATAACGTTTTAAGTGTTGATTGTGTAAGATTTACATTTCTGCCACGTCTAGCTTTTATTAATGCAAGATTAACTACAAAGGACCCAACAAGGAGAGACAAAAACCAATCAACTCTGAACACAAGCACTGCAGAACACGGTGAATTGATTCATACAACCACTGATGTTCCTGTTATGAAACATTCTTGAGTGTTCTTAGTGCAGTAATTTTGAATGACTTTTAAATTGATGACTACAGTTTTTAATAATCTTCATTTTTTCTGACAGATATTGTTTTCTGACATAAACACTCTGTCAGTTAATGAAAATACTAAAAGCATAGAACTTAAACATTACTTTGCAATGTAATATAAACCACTTTTCACTTATACAGAACAAACTAAAAGAACTCCAGCAATTACAGAAGATATCCAATCAACGCTACAAATATCGACTGCAGAATATGGTGGGTTTTCTTTTTCTCTAATGGTTTGAGAAGTAATAAACCAATGTTTTGCTCGATTAAACGAATCTTAAGATTCATTCAATCAGCTTTAATCGACTTTCATAATAATGACCAAAAGCAATACGTCTTTTTAACTAAATTTGCTCATACACTATCGAAGGTGTATTTTTTGCAAAAGAGTCATCAAGTGCTCCTTTTTCATGCCAAGACTGAAAAAGACTAATTTGTTTTACATCAACGTTTAATTTCATTAACTTTGCTACGTAGAATCCTATTTGGTGTATTTTCTTGTGACTTATCTCCTTTATGTTTATAGTCGAACAGGAATATATTTCGTTTTTTGTATAAATATTTCAGAACACGAATTAACCAGCAAATTTATGTTAACCACTTTTCCGTAACACAGAACAAACTTTAAAATCCCAATTAACGCTTGAATTATGGGATGCGGGACACGGTAAGTTGAATTCTAGTGTTTTGAACAATTGTGGCCCAATGTATTATTCAATTAGAAAAAGTCTTACAGTTCACTTAATTGAATTTGATATTATTGATCAAAAGCAATATGCTCTTCTCGCTGAGTTGATTTGTTTATTTAACAAATATTTTTTGGCTTTTAGTGCCAAGGATGAAGACTTTCTTTAAATCAACGTGTAACTTTCTAAACTTTGTTCAGTCCGATCTGTACTCACGAAAACATCCCACAGTACGTGTATCCAAATTCTATCTCAAAATTAGATAAATTTAGAGCACGGGAAACCTAACTACTCCACAGAATTCAAATTTTTCTTCTGGAATAAAATAATGGCATTTTTACCGTAGGATTTTGAATTTTACTCTGATATTTTCGAGTAAGTTGGAGAAAATTGGTAACTTTGTATTATATGTTACCATTAAGCTGGTGCGCTTTAATATTATTTTTCCTGACAAAGCATTTGAAAATTGATTCGAGAATTATTGGTCACTTGCATTACCATAAATAGTATTAGATTTAAATTGCACTTTTATCAACATTGTTTTTAATACAAATAAAGCGTTTAGAAATAATAATCATATAAAGCGACTATGCCAAAGACTTCGGCAAAGCTGTATTATTGAATAAACCTGTACTGCGCATGTCCTGATCTCACGAATGGACGCACCCTGATGTCTTCCGATCGAGAGCACGAACCGGACTGTTGTTGTGTAATATCCCATTTAGCTTATTTACCTGTGTTTACTGCATTCGTGTTTAGACGAACAAAGATAAACTACTTTCCTGGTTAAAATATTCAGTACATGATTTAAGCTACCAGAATCGACATAAAATTTTCTTTGCCATGTTTATAGTCTGATAAATAAACAAAGACATCCTACTTGTACATTCTATAACATTAATTACCTCATCAATGGAATGTAAACCACTTTTCTTTACTACAGAACAAACTACAAAAACTCTAAAAACAATAAAAGAGAATCAAACAACCCAGAAATTAGGCACTGCTGAACATGGTGAGTTAAATTACTTCTGCAATGGTTTGAATAAGGTGCGAACCAATGTATATAAAGTGCGAACCAATGTATTGTTCAATTGAAAAGATTCTTAAGGTTTTATTCAATAGACTTTAATTGACTTTCATATAAGTGAAAAAAAGCATGAATTTGTTTGGTTAATCTCAAAGGTGTTTCTTTTTGTAAAAAACAAAAAAGCGTCCACTATTTCTTTTACAAAGCCAATACTGGAAAACTGATTTTTCCTCATTTTTGGTAATTCTTTTTGAATTATTATCTTGTGTCTACCTCCTTCATGTATATCAACAGATAAAGATATAATTATTTTTTGGTAGAAACATTCAGTACATGAAATAAGCTACAGAATCGACAACATATTTTATTTATCAAAAGAAAAACCTGTGATATTTCACATCAACGTGTAACTTCCTAAGCTTTTTATTTATATTTTATAATGGCTTATGATCTTGTACGTTACTTTTGATTGGTCTTACGTAAATACCGACAACCAATCAAAAACCACCGCGGAAGGGGCGAGCACACTGTGCGTACACACAATGCGTACCGTACTTACTTAATTATAAACGATCCACAACCGGATAGGACGTGAAAGATATAAACGTCGCATTTTTACTGTGACAAGATTTTGTCTTTAAGAACATGAATTAACTAACATACAGAATCGACATAAAAATATATTCCGCAATGGAATGTAAACTTCTTTTCCTTAATACAGAACAAACTACAAAAACACCAAGAGCAGCAGAAGAAACCCAATCAATGCTGAAATTAACCACTGCTGAATACGGTGGGTTAAATTCTTTTTCCAGCGATTTGAAAATATGTGAACCAATGTATTGTTTAGATATAAAGCTTCTTAAGGTTCACTTAATCGACTTTAATATTAATGTACAAACGTAATACGCTCTTTCCACTAAATCATGCTTTTTATTCTCGAAGGGTTTTTTGTTAAAGCAGTGTTTTTTTTTCATGCAAAGACTGAAAACACTGCGATTTTTTTACATCAACGTCTAACTTCTAAAGCCTTGTTATTTAGAAAACTTTGGTTTTTTATTATCTTGTGTTGTTCATACTTCGTGTTAATAGATGAACAAAATTATACTACATTTTTTTCTTCAAAAACATTTATTACATGCATTAAACTACCAGAATAATTCCATCCTCAGTGTTGTGAAACAATGTTTTGTTCAATTAAAATAATTCGTACGTTCGCTCAATCAATTTTAATCGACTTCCATATTAATGACTAAAATTAACCCGCTATTCCCCTTGACATTGTTAAAATAAATAAGTACAAGTATTTAACCACCGAAATTGACCGCAGATCACGGTGGGTTGAATACTTTCTGTAATGTTTTGATAAGTTGTGAACCAATATTTTGTTCATTTAGAAAGGTTATTAAGGTAGTTTTGATCGGCTTTTATATTGATATTCTTACTGATTTGGCTCATTTACCCCAGAAAGTGTTTTGGTAATAAGAATTAAGTTTTTAAACAATCATGCCAGGACTAAAAATTGTGATTTAATGTATGAATGTGTAAGTTTAACAGCTCTGCTACGTATAATCCTTGTTAGCTTATTATCCTATGTTTTATATCACAAAGATTAGTGTGTGATCTAATTCAAAATATTTCTGATATGTGATTTATAATATAATATAATTAATTTACATAACGTTTTAAGTGTTGATTGGTTAAGATTAACATTTCTGCCACGTCTAGCTTTTGTTCATGCAAGATTAACTACAAAGGACCCAACAACGAGAGACGAGAACCAATCAACTCTGAAAACAAGCACTGCAGAACACGGTGAATTGATTCATATAACCACTGATGTTCCTGTTATGAAACATTCTTGAGTGTTCTTAGTGCAGTAATTTTGAATAACTTTTCAATTGATGACTACAGTTTTTAATAATCTTCACTTTTTCTGACAGATATTGTTTTCTGACATAAAACTCTGTCAGTAAATGAAAATACTAAACGTATAGAACTTAAACATTACTTTGCAATGTAATATAAACCACTTTTCACTTATACAGAAGAAACTAAAAGAACTCCAGCAATTACAGAAGATATCCAATCAACGCTACAAATATCGACTGCAGAATACGGTGGGCTTACTTTTTCTCTAATGGTTTGAGAAGTAATAAACCAATGTTTTGCTCAATTAAAAGAATCTTAAGATTCATTCAATCGGCTTTAATTGACTTTCATATTAATGACCAAAAGCAATACGTCTTTTCAACTAAGATTGTTCATATACTCTCAAAGGTGTTTTTTTTGGCAAAAGAGTCATCAAGTGCTCCTTTTTTATGCCAAGACTGAAAGACACCAATTTGTTTTACATCAACGTTTAATTTCATTTACTTTGCTACGTAGAATCCTATTTGGTGTATTTTCTTGTGACTTACCTCCTTCATGTTTATAGTCAAACAGTGATATATTTCGTTTTTTGTATAAACATTACAGAACATGAATTAACCAGCAAATTTATGTTAACCACTTTTCCGTAACACTGAACAAACTTTAAAATCCCAATCAACGACACTCGAGAACCAATCAACGCTTGAACTATGGGATGCGGGACACGGTGAGTTGAATTTAAGTGTTTTGAACAATTGTGGCCCAATGTATTATTTAATTAGAAAAAGTCTTACAGTTAACTCAATTGAATTTATATTAATGATCAAAAGCAATATGCTCTTCTCGCTGAGTTGATTTGTCTATTTATCAAACATTTTTTGGCTTTTATTGCCAAGAATGAAGACCTTCTTTAAATCAACGTGTAACTTTCTAAACTTTGTTCAGTCAGACTCGTACTTACGAAAGCATCCCACAGTACGTGTATCCAAATTCCATCTCACAATTAGATAAATTTAGAGCACGGAAAACCTAACCACTCCACAGAATTCAAATTTTTCTTCTGGAATAAAATAATGGCATTTTTACCGTAGGATTTTGAATTTTACTCTGATATTTTCGAGTAAGTTGGAGAAAATTGGTAACTTTGTAATATATGCTGGTGCGCTTTAACATTATTTTTCCTGAAAAAGCATTTGAAATTTAATTCGAGAATTATTGGTAACTTGCGTTACCATAAATAGTATTATAGTTAAATTGCACTTTTATCAACATTGTTTTTAATACAAATGAAGCGTTTAGAAATAATAATCTTATAAAGCGACTATGCCAAAGACTTCGGCGAAGCTGTGTTATTGAATAAACCTGTACTGCGCATGTCCTGATCTCACGAATGGACGCACCCTGATGTCTTCCGATCGAGAGCACGAACCGGACTGTTGTTGTGTAATATCCCATTTAGCTTATTATCTTGTGTTTACCGCATTCGTGTTTAGACGAACAAAGATAAACTACTTTCCTGGTTAAAATATTTAGTACATGAATTGGTCTACCAGAATCGACATAAAATTTTCTTTGCCATGTTTATAGTCTGATAAATAAACAAAGACATCCTACTTGTACATTCTATAACATTGATTACCTCATCAATGGAATGTAAACCACTTTTTTTTACTACAGAACAAACTACAAAAACTCTAAAAACAATAAAAGAGAATCAATCAACGCAGAAATTAAGCACTGCTGAACATGGTAAATTAAATCACTTCGGCAATGGTTTGAATAAGGTGCGAACCAATGTATATAGGGTGCGAACCAATGTATTGTTCAATTGAAAAAATTCTTAAGGTTTTATTCAATAGACTTTAATTGACTTTCATATAAGTGAAAAAAAGCATGAATTTGTTTGGTTAATCTCAAAGGTGTTTCTTTTTGAAGGAAAAAAAAAAAAGCGTCCACTATTTCTTTTACAATGCCAATACTGGAAAACTGTGATTTTTCCTGATTTTTGGTAATTCTTTTTGGATTATTATCTTGTGTATACCTCCTTCATGTATATCAACAGATAAAGATATAATTATTTTTTGGTAGAAACATTCAGTACATGAAATAAGCTACAGAATCGACAACATATTTTATTTATTAAAAGAAAAACCTGTGATATTTCACATCAACGTGTAACTTCCCAAGCTTTTTATTTATATTTCTTGATGGCTTATGATCTTTTACGTTACTTTTGATTGGTCATACGTTAATACCGACAACCAGTCAATAACCGCCGCGGAAGGGGCGAGCACACTGTACGTACACACAATGCGTACCGTACTTACTTAATTATAAACGATCCACAACCGGATGTGATGTGAAAGATATAAAGGTCGCAATTTTACTGCGACAAGATTTCGTCTTTAAGAACATGAATTAACTAACATACAGAATCTACATAAAAAACATATTTAGCAATGGAATGTAAACCTCTTTTCCTTAATACAGAACAAACTACAAAAACACCAATAGCAGCAGAAGAAACCCAATCAATGCTGAAATTAACCACTGCTGAATACGGTGGGTTAAATTCTTTTTCCAGCGATTTGAAAATATGTAAACCAATGTATTGTTTGGATATAAAGCTTCTTAGGGTTCACTCAATCGACTTTAATATTAATGTACAAACGTAATACGCTCTTTCCACTAAATCATGCTATTTATTCTCGAAGGGTTTTTTGTTAAAGCAGTTTTTTTTTTTTTCATGCCAAGACTAAAAACACTGCGATTTTTTTTACATCAACGTCTAACTTCTAAAGCCTTGTTATTTAAAAAACTTTGTTTTTTTTATTATCTTGTGTTGTTCATACTTCGTGTTAACAGATGAACAAAATTATACTACATTTTTCTCTTCGAAAACATTTATTACATGCATTAAACTTTCAGAATAATTCCATCCTCAGTGTTGTGAACCAATGTTTTGTTTAATTGAAATGATTCGTACGTTCGCTCAATCGATTTTAATCGACTTCCATATTAATGACTAAAATTAACCCGCTGTTCCCGCTGACATTGTTAAATTAAATTAGTACAAGCATTTAATCACCAAAATTGACCGCAGATCACGGTGGGTTGAATTCTTTCTGTAATGTTTTGATAAGTTGTGAACCAATATTTTGTTCATTTAGAAAAGTTATCAAGGTAGTTTTGATCGGCTTTTATATTGATATTCTTACTGATTTGGCTCATTTACCCCAGAAAGTGTTTTGGTAATAAGAATTAAGTTTTTAAACAATCATGCAAGGACGGAAAAATCGGATTTAACGTATAAATGTGTAAGTTGAACAGCTCTGCCACGTATAATCCTTGTTAGCTTATTATCCTATGTTTAATATCACGAAGATTAGTGTGTGATCTAATTCAAAATATTTCTGATATGTGATTTATAATATAATATAATTAATTTATACAATGTTTTTAGTGTTGAATGTGTAAGATTAATATTCCTGCCACGTCTAGTATTTATTAATGCAAGATTAACTACAAAGGACCCAACAACGAGAGACGAGAACCAATCAGCTCTGAACACAAATGCAGAATACGGTGAATTGATTCATATAACCACTGATGTTCCTGTTATGAAACATTCTTGAGTGTTCTTAGTGCAGTAATTTTGAATAACTTTTCAATTGATGACTACAGTCTTCAATATTCTTTACTTTTTTTGACAGATATTGTTTTTTGACATAAAAACTCTTTTAGTAAATGAAAATACTAAAAGTACAGAGTTTAATCATTACTTTGCAATGTAATATAAACCACTTTTCACTTATACAGAACAAACTGAAAGAACTCCAGCAATTACAGAAGATATTCAATCAACGCTACAAATATCGACTGCAGAATACGGTGGGTTTAATATTTATTTTAATGTTTTGAAAAGTAATGAACCAATGTTTTGCTCAATTAAAAGAATCTTAAGATTCATTCAATCGGCTTTAATCGACTTTCATATTAATGACCAAAAGCAATACGTCTTTTCAACTAAATTTGTTCTTATACTCTCGAAGGTGTTTTTTTTTGGCAAAGAGTCATCAAGTGCTCCTTTTTTATGCCAAAACTGAAAGACACCAATTTGTTTTACATCAACGTTTAATTTCATTTACTTTGCTACGTAGAATCCTATTTGGTGTATTTTCTTGTGACTTACCTCCTTCATGTTTATAGTCAAACAGTGATATATTTCGTTTTTTGTATAAACATTACAGAACATAAATTAACCAGCAAATTTATGTTAACCACTTTTCCGTAACACAGAACAAACTTTAAAATCCCAATCAACCACACTCGAGAACCAATCAACGCTTGAATTATGGGATGCGGGACACGGTGAGTTGAATTCTAGTGTTTTGAACAATTGTGGCCCAATATATTATTCAATTAGAAAAAGTCTTACAGTTCACTCAATTGAATTTATATTAATGATCAAAAGCAATATGCTTTTCTCGCTGAGTTGATTTGTTTATTTAACAAATATTTTTTTGGCTTTTATTGCCAAGGATGAAAACCTTCTTTAAATCAACGTGTAACTTTTTAAACTGCGTTCATTCCGATCCGTACTTACAAAAGCATCCCACAGTACGTGTATCCAAATTCCATCTCCCAATTAGATAAATTTAGAGCACGGGAAACCTAACCACTCCACAGAATTCAAATTTTTCTTCTCGAATGAAATAATGGCATTTTTACTGTAGGATTTTGAATTTTACTCTGATATTTTCGAGTAAGTTGGAGAAAATTGGTAACTTTGTATTATATGCTGGTGCGCTTTAACATTATTTTTCCTGAAAAAGTATTTGAAATTTGATTCGAGAATTATTGGTCACTTGCGTTACCATACATAGTATTAGAGTTAAATTGCACTTTTATCAACATTGTTTTTAATACGAATGAAGCGTTTAGAAATAATAATCATATAGAGCGACTATGCCAAAGACTTCGGCGAAGCAGTATTATTGAATAATTCTGTACTGCGCATGTCCTGATCTCACGAATGGGCGCACTCTAATGTCTCCCAATCGAGAGCACGAACCGGACTGTTGTTGTGTAATATTCCATTTAGCTTATTATCTTGTGTTTACCGCATTCGTGTTTAGACGAACAAAGATAAACTACTTTCCTGGTTAAAATATTTAGTACATGAATTAAGCTACCAGAATCGACATAAAATTTTCTTTGCCATGTTTATAGTCTGATAAATAAACAAAGACATCCTACTTGTACATTCTATAACATTAATTACCTCATCAATGGAATGTAAACCACTTTTTTTTACTACAGAACAAACTACAAAAACTCTAAAAACAATAAAAGAGAATCAATCAACGCAGAAATTAAGCACTGCTGAACATGGTGAGTTAAATTACTTCTGCAATGGTTTAAATAAGGTGCGAACCAATGTATATAGGGTGCGAACCAATGTATTGTTCAATAAAAAAGATTCTTAAGATTTTATTCAAGGGACTTTAATTGACTTTCATATTAGTGAAAAAAAGCATGAATTTCTTTGGTTAATCTCAAAGGTGTTTCTTTTTGTAAAAAAAAAAAAAGCGTCCACTATTTCTTTTACAATGCCAATACTGGAATACTGTAATTTTTGGTAATTTTTGGTAATTTTTTTTGGATTATTATCTAATGTCTACCTCCTTCATGTATATCAACGGATAAAGATATAATTATTTTTGGCAGAAACATTCAGTACATGAAATAAGCCATAGAATCGACAACATATTTCTTTCAGTAAAAGAAAAACCTGTGATATTTCACATTAACGTGTAATTTCCTAAGCTTTTTATTCATATTTCTCGATGGCTTATGATCTTTTACGTTACTTTTGATTGGTCATACGTTAATACCGACAACCAATCAATAACCGCCACGGAAGGGGCGAGCACAATGTACGTACACACAATGCGTACCATACTTACTTAATTATAAACTATCCACAACCGGATGTGACGTGAAAGATATAAACGTCGCAACTCTACTGCGACAAGATTTCGTCTTTAAGAACATGAATTAACTAACTTACATAATCTACATAAAAAACATATTTAGCAATGGAATGTAAACTTCTTTTCCTTAATACAGAACAAACTACAAAAACACCAAGAGCAGCAGAAGAAACCCAATCAATGCTAAAATTAACCACTGCTGAATACGGTGGGTTAAGTTCTTTTTCAGCGATTTGAAAATATGTGAACCAATGTATCGTTTAAATATAAAGATTCTTAAGGCTCACTCAATCGACTTTTATATTATTGTACAAACGTAATACGCTCTTTCCACTAAATTATGCTATTTACTCTCGAAGGGTCTTTTGTTAAAGCAGTGTTTTTTTTTCATGCCAAGACTGAAAATACTGCAATTTTTTTACATCAACGTCTAACTTCCCAAGTCTTGTTATTTAGAAAACTTTGATTTTTATTATCTTGTGTTGTTCATACTTCGTGTTAATAGATGAACAAAATTATACTACATTTTTTTCTTTAAAAACATTTATTACATGCATTAAACTACCAGAATAATTCCATCCTCAGTGTTGTGAACCAATGTTTTGTTCAATTAAAATGATTCGTACGTTCGCTCAATCGATTTTAATTGACTTCCATATTATTGACTAAAACCAACCCGCTCTTCCCGGAGGATAGTGTGTAAACTAATCAAAAATAATTCTGATATGTATTTTTACACAAAAGGTAGGACTTATTTGATGACGACTTCACTTACTCAGGGTGTACTCAGTGACATTTGACATGAAGTTTACTACCAAAATTGTGTTCAACGAAGTACTGAAGGATTAACAACTAATCTAAAAGAGGTTTCATTTCGAACAAAGGTTCGTTTTGGGTAGCCATGCTCGTACGCGAAAGGCACCGGGCTCGACTGGCGTAGCGGGCGATGCAATGTGTTCTTAAACAAGACACTTTACTTATTTGCTCCAGTCAGCTGTAAAATGATATTAAGCTTCAAATCATAAAAGTATGTTTTCTTTTACGTCGGTCTTTACGCATATTACAACACCCTTGTACCCTCGTTTAGCTTAACGGGTACATACATTCATTGTTTAGGGCCTGTTTCCAATATTACAAAAAGAGAGGTGCAGGGGTTCAGTGGCTCAGGAGTTACGCTCGTTTTCGAAAGATGCCAGGTCGACTCCAGTCGCTGCATTGTGTCCTTGAACAAGACAACATCTATATAATGAGTACCAGCGCTGCTGGGGAGTTAACCTGCAATGGACTTGAGTCGTCTCCTGGAAGTCATGCATTTTCATTTAAGAAAACCGGATATGGGGCTTCATGGCTCATGTAACATTTTAATTCAAACTAAACAATGACACAACTATTCATAATGTATCATCGAAATTGAATAGATACAAAGAATTTGACTGAATTAAATGAAAATATTACTTTTACACAGATCAAAAATCGTTTACGACAATGCATGTAACGACAACGAAGAAGGATCCAAGCACCATCAGGATAACAACCGAAGATCGTTGTGAGTTCAACTATAAAGCTTCTAATATCTGAATCGCTAATTTCCGGAATGAATTTAAATAATGTCACCAGGTCACATGGCCGAACTTCACGTATTAATAAACGACTAATCGTATACTGGGAGAATCTTATTGAACAATCAAATAACGGGAGATTCTTGCCCATCCACACAATTCAATAACGGTATGAGACCAATCGTTTGTGCGTTTTACAAAGTAAGTCGCGCGGATTGTTGATTACAAGTTTGCCTCATACAACTATTACAACTGATTGGTTGGATTGCAACAGGAAAATTTCCCCAGCAATTGATCGATCGAAATACTGAAGAAATACCGTTCCGTTAAACTCAGTTTGAAAAAGGTATATTGCCACTCTCAAAACACTGTTTATTTCACGGACTGCACTGCTAGTCCACTTAAGGACTAGAAGGTCCCGAAACTAACTCTTTCTATGTAAAAGGAGGTTGTTGGGAGTATATATCAACAAGCTCAATATTATTTAGGAGCCAAAAGTGTTTTTCCCTAATTACATTGATTTCACTCTGAAGAATTTGTCTATATTTCTTGTTTGATATGGAAATTAGCAATCTATAGCAATACTCATAATGCTGATGACCATCAATGGTCTCCATCAACTTTCCAATAAAGTTTGCATAATGTCCAAATATTTCATTTACGTTGATTTTTAAATTCGAAAGTTTGAATTAGTCGAAATGCATTGACCCGACGAACTGTGCATTGCTTAAATTAAAACTAATGACACTTTTTGTGTACTTTCATTATCGAAGGATTTTTTTTTAGTGGAGATACGCTTGGAATAAGTGTTTTGTTAGTGCTTACCAAAAGTATGCAAAACTACACAATTTTATGTAAATTGTTGTTTTTATTTGCAAATACTGATAAGATGGTAAAAAGATACATGTTGGGGATAAAAAAAAAAACGCTAGTCGGCAGATTAAAATTGAAGAGGGAATATTTCTTGATGTTTCATTAGTAAATCTGATGCATAGAAATGGTGTCACTATTGAAATTATTGATTGGCTTATTGTTTGAATATGTCGACCAATCAGAAATATCAAGTTGTATTGTGTATTAATCTTCTCGTTAACACGATAACTAGCATTAAAGAGTGTCCTTCCGTGGTCAGTTACCTATGTAACAGAAAACGTTATCGCCCTGAGGCATATGCATATGGTCTTAAGTCATACAATAAATACCACAAAATGGAACAGAACGGAACAGAATATTGTAGAGGAAACACTGTCATAGTAACTTGAAATATTTTCTTATAGATTCGACTTTAAAATTAATTGATATGCGATAACTGCATATATTAATATATTGATACACGATAACTGCATATATTGATATATTGATATGTTATAACCGCATATAATACTATATTGATATGCTATAACTGCATATAATAATATGTTTATGTGTTGTAATTGCATGCATTAATATATTGATATATTGTTTGTTTTACAGCGGAGGGTTGTACTTTTGGACTTGGACTTAACCAGTTTTGTTACGAGTAAGTCAATGCATTTCTTCTCTTACTCTGTCCTCTTAAGAATTATTTAAGCATGCGAAAGAATCTAGAAATGGTAGTTTTAAGACAAAAGCTAAAATGTCTGAAACATGGAAATAAAGAAGAAAACATCGTTTTTGTGATATATTGTGTTTATGTACGATATTTATGTGCCAATATAAATTTACGTTTAATAAGAAGGAACAAAATAAAACTATAATAAAATAAAAAAATCAATGCGGGGTTTTTGATTGGTCGAAATACAATGGTGCAGTTTCCTATAATAATAATTAGCCAATTAATAGCCGTTTGGGAATAGATATCTGCCACCATATAAAAATGCTACAAATGACCTTGATGAAGGTGTATATATGTTTGGTGTTAAAAGGTTGGACAGAAGTATGTATCGCAAGGCTGTAAGAGCTGCGGTGGGGGAGAGGGGGAGGGGTATACCCCCAAAAATTTGCAAAACGTTATCATAAAAAGGTGTCCCATGGTCCCCACTTTTCATGATGTTCCCCCCACTTTTCGGGGAAAATCCAATTTACATTCAAATAATAAGTTATGTGACATAATTAAAAGCATGTCAATCCCCTCCGCTCCCCCACACAAACCCCTAGCTGCAGTTCATGGCAACTATATTGAGTTGATGGAGCTGTGAGAGTGGTCTATGTCGTATGTAAAAGAAACTGAATTAAAAGGCAGAATTCGTGGCGTGCAAGCTTTGATGCCGACCTTTGACTTCATATTGTGTTGTTCCACGAGAGAAAGGCTGCTCAAGATGACGGATAATTTCAGTCGCGCACTTCAGAGTCTTAACATGGATGCTGCAAAAGGCAACAACTTGGCAAACGATGTTTTAGGACGCTTAAAAAGACAGAGCTGATTCTTCTTTTGCATCTTTTTTTGGGCGCGAACTTTGAAGAAAATAGAAGACCTTGAAGCTGATGAGCCAAAATTCCCACGGAAGCGTCATCTTCATATCACAACCCAACCGATGCCATAGAACACTATCGTACATTGTATTTCATGCCATTTGACACCATTACCCAGCATATCAAGAACAGGTTTGGACAATCGGATTTTAAGAGATACAAAGATCTTCAGCAATTATTATTCAAATCTATTTGGGGTGAGTCGTGCGAGGCAGAGCTGGAATTGGTCACCAGAGAATACAGTGACGATGTAAATGTTAATTATATACAAACTCAACTAACTTTACTATCGGAAACAGTCCAGTCACTGAGGTTGAACCCAAGTCGGTTTGATATGAAAGATTTTATGAGCTTTTTTCAATCCTCGGATGGTCCTTGCTGCCTATTTTTGTCAGAATTTGTTATCGTGGCAAAGCTAGTCTTTGTTATGCCTGCTACAAATACTTTGAGTGAAAGATCATTATTAGTGTACAAAAGTGTGGTTCTGGCGCACTTTTTATGTCGTTTTTGCGTCGTTATTGTTGTCACTAATTGGGCTGGGGTTCTATCACACTTTTACGTCGTTTTTGTTTTCACTTATTGGGCTGGAGTTCTGGCGCACTTTTTACGTCGTTTTTGTTTTCACTATTTGGGATAAGGTTCTGGCGCACTTTTTACGTTGTTTTTCTGGCCACTTTTTATTTATGTTTTTCATCTTGCCATAACACCTTCAGAAAAAAATAGATAAATAAATAAAAGAACAGCAAAACTGCCGTCGGAGAAAGGCAGGAGCCACTTTCAACTACAACTTCAACCTCTGCTCGCTCCTGCCTATTTCGTCAATGTTCCTATGGGTGCACCTATTTACAGATTTTATCAGTCTCCTAACCTAGTCTAAGTGGTCTTTGCCACGTGGGATCAACAGTTCAACATGTGTCACCATTGACCATCATTTTGTACTTTAGCAGACTCCTCAAGTGCTCTTTCCACCTTTTTCACCGCTGCTGAAATCTCGCTGCGCTCCGTTGTGCACGAATGAAGCCGTCGTCCACCTCCGGGGCAATTGTTTATTGTTGTAAAATTCATTTAATACCCTACTACATATACAATACTAATATTAGCAGTGTACACATTGCAGTTAGTTATAAACGTCATTACAATTTACCCTTCCAATACTTGTTTGATTTTGAATACCAAATTGTTTTTTTGCACCCAAATATTTACTTATCTTTTAAAGTAACTCATAAACAGATAAAAAGGTTTTCTAGATACCTTATTTTCATAAAAATATTTAAGCAAAGAATATTCAACACCTGACCTCTATTTCACCCCATGCGTGAATTATGTGACAAACAATATTTACTCATTTTACAAGAGGTTATTTCATACTGCTATTTTCTGTAATAACTAGATCTATTGTGGAAACCACTGTGTTTTGGAAATAGCAGTTTTAACCCGTAAGTTTTTTAATGACTTATTCGGTGTTTCTCTTCAAACTGTTCAGGAAATATTTATTTTTCTTTCAAATGAATTCTATTTTCAGATGTACTGCATCTTTCATTCTCAATTTCATATGTTGCCAATAAAAACTCTTCGTTTTCACTAATCGGACTGGTGCACGTATTTTAACGCTTCTTTCACACACCTTGGCCCCACCCCCATTGGAAATGTATGACCTAATTTTCTTAATTTATATTATTGTTATTTTTTGATATTATTATTATCATTAATTTTGTTTTTAGATAAATTATATATATATATATATATATATATATATATATATATATATATATATATATATATATATATATATATATATATATATATATATATATATATATATATATATATATATATATATATATATATAAATTTTGTATATAGCCCCCAGAATGAAAGCACTGATGACAACAAACGATAATGTTTTTTTTTTCCCATTTTAGCTTCTATTGTTTCAGTTCCTTCTAATTTAGTTTCAACATATACCCCTTCGACATCCACCCCACTCATTCCTGTATCCGGTAGGCTGCGTAGTCTCTCCCCAAATAAAGAACTAGAGGTTCTGGGGCTGTGATAAAATTTGTATTATGATGCTTACCCATAGCAAGGTCTTACCATAATATTATTAACCATAATATTATTGTTGTAGCCAATTTTGGTATCTACGCAAAAGCATATTGCTAGGAATCATGTACTTGACGCAGACTTAAATCTAAAGGAGTTGAGGCATAGGTCAGGATATCTTAATAACGTTGAATGGAAAATGGGAGATCTATAGGGGTAGCCACCGCATCCTCAACATTACGAATGAATTGTAGCTGAGCATCCAGATTAGTACCACCACCACCAAGAATTTGACTGTGAGTTTGTGCTTGAGCACCTAAAACAGCCCACACAAGAACACGAATGCTGTCGTTGATATAGTTGATACCAAGGTTTGTGAAACCATCACTAGTTGTTTTGATTATTTTTAAGTAACCAGTTTCCATATTCGATGGTTGACTCATGTAGTCGACGCTCAGCATCACTGCTTGGTCACCAAATGACATGATTTTCTTATCATAGTAATTGCTGCTGAGGTTTGAGCGGATGATGCCCTTCTTCGCCATGTCCTTAGCCACATACTGGATAGGGTGATAAGTGGTTGAGTACCACTTCCAGGGTATCCCTAGTCCCTGGTTTGGAACCCCTGGTGGGATCCACTGGGTTACTTCTGGCGAATCCCAAACTCTTCACGCAGTTGCTTTAACACCCAGTTACTGTACAGCTTAATTCAAGGATCAAAGTTCTCCTCATCTGGTAGACGAACTTCAAGTCTTTTTAATATTCTCCGTATGGTGTAGTACACATGAAAGCGATACACCATGCAACCCGTCCAGTGTTTGTACTTAGTCATCTGCTCGGGAGAAATACCACATTCATCCACGTCAATCCACAGGACAAAGTTTAACTGCGTTTGCCAAAACATTATAGGGTCGGCAAGCCACCTTTCGACAGTTGCATCATCATGTACGTTGTATATTCGGTATTTTTTTTAAATGTTTTTAAGTTTGCCAAGAAGTACTGATCTGATCCGCCTGGGCATATCTGCTGTTCTGTTAGATCACCCACACACCCACAGTCTTAGCATCCTACCAAACAGGAGTCCCTGGCATATGTCCGGCATGTATTTAAACACTACCATGTTTCATAGATATATATATCATGACGCCTTCAATATGGAGGCGGATCTCGCTAAAAGCTTAACTTGAGGCTCCACTCAATGCTTTGGCAATAGCCTGCTGCGCCTCTTGCCGCCCAATTTGTTTCCCATCTTCCAGAAACTGCTTTTTTATTTTCACCCAAATTGATCTTTTAGAAGCTCAAGCCTTCTCTTTTAAGACTTTATAAAGTTCAAATTCTTCAACAACCGTCTTAAATTCCACGCAGAAACGCTCCCATCTTCGACAGCTTCACTGGCAAGGTCTACGATGCTGTTAAGCTTAGAGGAAGCAATTGTTGCAATCTGACGATGCTTCACAACTTTCTTATCCATTCGTGTTCTTAAATAATTACAAAGTACACTACCAACAGCTCATACAGCAGCAGCACCTTCCATAGCAATCGCTACTGGTACAGCAACAATCGTAGCTAAAACAACTATTCCAGCTGCCCCAAGTCCCATGGTTGTTAATAAAGGCACTGTGTCTACTGCTTCAAACCACGGGAGATCCGTGTGTATTTGCGGCTTAAACCGTAGAAATCTCAGTTTCAAGGTAGCTTTTTAGTTGGTCATATGTTGTAAGTGGAAATTGCTGGCTCCCTCCTCAGGAGGAGCCGACGGTAATGTTGGATAAATGCTGTCAACAACTTTCATAGCTATTTTAGTAGTAACGTCACTTCAATTAATAGATTACTATTATGTATGAGTTGGCAGTAGCCATTACACACCTGTACGGTGATGGTGTTCAACACATCCCCAGCAAGAGGATGCATCATGGGGTGTGAATATCTTACGTGAGTAGTTTCCCCTACCTCCTCATTAACATTCATTTTGGCCAGTATATTGCTAGGACGCCGATCAACAAAGTTTCGAGTGACATCTAATTCCAGAAGGTGAATACATATGGTAAGATCCCTTAAAAGGGGAGGTACGTGATCACTTCTATATACACCTGCACTCATCCATTTATCCGTGAGATTCATTTCCAAGCAATATAGAAAGTTACTCCTAAATTTGACTTCGCAGGTAGCCGGTATGACTAATTAGATTTGTAAAGTATTTTGTTCTAAGAGCATATCTCCTCTTTCTATCTCCCTATCAACTATTTTCTTTAGTGTATTGAAAGTAAAGAAGCCTGGTTCAATGGTTACTCTTTTAATTCGCTTACCCTCTGAACATCTAATGTCTAAAAATCCACGCTCCTGCAGGTTATACCAACCATTGATGAAGAACACATTTGTGATACCTACCTCTTTTACTTGAAGAGGGGTTTCTAGGTTTCTTGGTTTTCCGGTGACTAGATATGGGCTGTAATACATCGATTATTTTAATAGCAATGTAACTTCCATGGAGAGATTGTGGTTATTGAAAGGTTTACCATTGCTTTATACCTCTAAGGTGATGGTATTCAGCACATCGGTCGCAAGTCGATGCATTCTTGGATGGCTATATCGTATATGAGTCATTCGGCCAGTCTTATTCACAAGAAATTTGCCAAGTTTATCCGTGGGGTGCCCATCAACAAGGTTCTGCAAAACATCTAACTCCTGGAGGTTAATGCATAAGGAAAGAGATATAATAAGAGGAGGTACACATTGCTCCTATACCACCTGGGTTCATTGCCCTAATTTCATTAGTAAGTTCGAATCCCAATAGCTCTAAGATATTTACTTAACTATTACTAAGCATTAACTTAACTATTACTAAGCATTACTTAACTATTACTAGGCATTACTTAACTATTACTGAGCATTACTTAACTATTACTGAGCATTACTGAGCTATTACTGAGCATTACTTAAGTATTACTGAGCATTACTTAACTATTACTGAGCATTGCTGAGCTATTACTGAGCATTACTTAACTATAACTGAGCATTACTTAACCATTACTAAGCATTACTTAACTATTACTCAGCATTACCTAACTATTACTAAGCATTATTTAACTATTACTAAGCATTACCTAACTATTACTAAGCATTATTTAACTATTACTAAGCATTATTTAACTATTAAGAAGCATTACTTAACTATTACTGAGCATTACGTACTCAATTGTGTACTCAAAAGGTGGTCCACTTTTCAACACAAGTTTAGCATACTTTGTATTTGATAGCCTTTTACGGATTTCTTGCCACTTTTCTTGTGGAATGCCACTGTTTTCTCCTATAACTAGAACAAAGCAATGAGCTGACTTGGAATAGAATAAAGCGACCCACTCTATTCACGTAGATCAGTAACAACTGAGTTCCATTTTTGAGTTAACAGTCATAGCGAGTCTTGATGATATCTACCTGAAAAAGCTAAATTTGATAATGCTCTGCTCTTTTTCACAAAGTCATTTTCTGCAGAACAATCATCTAATATGCAGAGAGTAGGTATACCTTGATAGAGTCTGCTTATGATTTCAAGATATTTTTGTAATTTATTACCAGAGAATATAGAAAGAAGAACTTGCAGTCGTCAGAAAGGGACTCGCATTATAAGTATGTTCAATTCTAAGACCAGGTAGGGCATAATATGAACATTCTTGCAAGTACGCCTGAATAGCTGGTTTCTAAAAAGTTCAACACATACTACATTTTCCAGAGCCTGTTATACCGCATATAATCGCAGTGTGGGGATCTCGTGGTAAATTCATTTTTATACAGTTTTTACATCTAACCCCACACTCTGGATAGGTGACCGTTTTTGTTAACCAGTTGCTTATCCAAATGGACGAAGTAGTACATAATCACTGTACCTTCATCTGCAGGAGTGCGGTTGATCTCCAGAGTCATGCCTACACTGCCGTTAACCAGCTTGCGGCCGTTACCATGTAGAGCGTCATTATCGGTGCTGCGCAGATCAAGAACAAGTGCGTAGTGTTTTTGGAGATATGCTGATAAATCGATGGTATGTAGACCGATCTCCTTAACAACTAAGCCTACCTCGGGATTGAGGCCCTCGTTCATGGACAATTTATCTGAGCCGAATACCTTTTTAGCCTCCCAGTGCTGGTATGGGAGAACGCCTTGGTCATATAGTTGGTTAGAAACACCTTTAATGGGTACACTGACCTTAGTGATATCAGGGTTCATGAAGGTATCAGGTATTTGTGCAAATCCATTATCATCAACTGGTTCGACAAACAAGAGGACATTGTCGCTGCTTCTGTGTGGAGGTAAATTCAAAGGGATAGTCCACACAGAGCTAGTGAGGTCTAGCATTTCTCTCCGGTGCCTCTGTAAATCTGTATAGTTTACTGGGTACTAATTTAACATTTTATTTCGGATCTCTGCTGCAAGGCTTGCTTGATTCACAACATTAAATTCTAGAGTTAAATTCTTCAAATGTAGAAAGCGTTGGTGTCATCGTTTGCAATAATAACCTTCTCGTTAGGTGCAAAGTATATGATGTATTCAAACCAATAACGCAGACCTGATGGGTGAAATGCGGCGTGCTACTCAAGAGACTAAAATCCAATGGTATAGAAAATCTATTGCCAAAAGCTTTAGCAATCTTGTTGTCACCCTTATTATCAGTAGCTTTATCACCAGCACCTACACGAATTTTCTGACAATTTTCTCTGCTTATGCCCTGATAGTCGCTGTTAACTCTCGCGTTATAAGAGAGCCATAGGTCTGCATAGTTGTAAAACACCTGCGCTGTCCAAACTCATGACAACCTCACCTGCAAGTTTTACCTTAAGTTTGCCCACAAAGTTGCGGCCTATGTTGTTGATAATAGTGCGATTATCATCTGTGCTATCCAGAGTGATGTCGAAGGCCAGTCTGACCGTGCCTGGGACAATGACATCATACTGCTGCAGTTTCGGGAATTTGACAATCACGTGATTACATGCTGTTGTCGTTGGGGTATCAAGAGTAACTTGATGAGTTGTGCGTACGCCTTTTACACCCAGACCTGTGCGGGTCCTTCGTTTAGGAGCTAGTTTTGCACATGCCATATGTATAATATGAGATGAAACTAGCAGAGATATACTATAGTCCTTAGGGGTATTGGAGAGGAACTCCAGCTATAAAGAAACTTGCAAAAGCTGCAAAGGTGTCTGAAGATGAATCCCGAGCTTGGCTAGAGGAGCAGTTTATGTGACATATCTACCTGCTTCCTCCCCGCTATATACCCCACGACCTAAATTTGAAATTGCTACACCAAATCAAGTCCATCAAGCTCACCTATTGTTTCTACCGCATGACAAAGTTCGACGCAAGACTTATAAATATGCATTAGTTGTGATTGATGTTGGCAGTCGGTATTAAGAGGCTGAGCCTTTAAGTTCGAAGTACTCAACAGAGGTTGCTTCTGCATTTACCCGCATCTATAACCGTAGTCCACTTAATTGGCCGAAACTACATCAGGTGGGTCCAGGGCGTGAGTTCGTGAGTTCTGTAACTGATACATCGAAGAAGCATGGTGTTGAGGTGAGACTTGATAAAACTATTGCAGAGCGGTTCAATCATACACTAGCAGAACGGTTGCTTGGACATAAGTATGCTCAGGAAATGAAATTGCATAAGGGAGAGAGATTGGCAGAATGGGTAGAGAAACTACCTGTCGTTGTTTCAGCTTTGAACAACAAAGTCACATGACTGATTGAACAAAAAAAACCTGTCAATGCTATCAAAGCTAGAATGGTGAAACAGAAACCAGCATCTTCAGCTGGAGGAGCAAAAGGTACCTACCGATGTTGTAATCGTTATCTATGCCAACCAGGTGAGCTGGAAGGAGGTCGACGTCATGCTACAGATACTGTGCAGTCTGTCAATGTTTATTGGATAGGACGGTCTGTTACAAGGCCTGGAGAGCTTGTCATATACTACTTTCAAAATGGTCCAGGCCGTGGATTTGTTTGTGAAGAGTTGTTGATCGTTCCTCACAAGACCGAGCTCCCATCAAATGGGAAATAATGCAGCATGCAATTAGAGATAGGATATTATAACGATATAAGATGTCAGTACGTGTAGAGAACAAGTATAATTGGCTACCGCTAGGTAAGAAAGAAACATGTGGAAGACTTGCTATGTATGATTAATGCTTGCAGCATCAAGTAGTTATTATAAATGGCAAATGTCCAAGAACAGCATGCCGCAAGTGTGGGATTGGTGTTTATTCTCAGACACAACTTTGCCGTGATTTCGGTGGTAGAAGGTTTGTTGAAAAACATATGTACAATAAAACAAAGCTCGTATGAACTTTCATGAAGTGCTCGCAGAAATGATTTCATGGTATCATAGTATACAAATCTGTGCTACTGCCTATTAAAGAAAAAACATATTATAGTATTGCATCGTATGATGAATAATTTAAACAGAACAGGTGCAATTAGATGAGAGAGAATCGAGGCGTTGAGAAATTATGTGGGTAAAAACAATATTCTTCTTGATGACCCATCAGGCCAAAGAGTAAATCATATTAAAAAGGACTACTAAATGCCATCATTGCTTATAGGTATATGCCAGACCGCTGACCGCTTCCTGCTCTTAGAGCACCGAGACCTAGTTCCTTGTCCTAGAGCACCGAGACCTATTCCTGCAGCGAGAAAGGCGCTCAACAACGTTTTCCCACGCATGATATAATCTCTTGAGAAATGGACCCAGAGAGGGTCAGGATGGATAGTGGATAAATGTGGAGGACCTCTGAATAAATACGAGGTGGGTCCTACATCGGTTTGCCGAAACAAGCTAAAAAGACTATCATCAATGTAAAAAACCGTGATAATAAATGTCTTCGCTGAGCTCTCCGATCTGCTCTGTTTCTAGCCAAGAAAGATCCACACAGATGCCGCAAGCATCCCTCAAAAGACAGCTAAAACATTGAGAAATAGAGGCTTCAGCTCCACTCTCCAAATCGGGAAGTTTAAAAAACAAAACAATATGGCTATTAACGTTTTTGGTTGAAATAAAGGAATAATCGTTCACATACTCAGCAAACAAGACAAGAACATCCCCTTGATCAACCTTCCAGCGATGGAGAAGGCATGTAAGTTCCACTACACGTGGGTCAAAAGCCTCAGCCGCCTGCTCTATAATCAAAGCAGCCATCGAGAGCGTAAGCACTTCTGCGAAAAGTGTTTACATGGCTATTCTAGGGAAGATCTGCTCGAGGCCCGTGGACCTGCTTGTATGGTAATTGGTTAAATAGCTGTATGTATTAAGATGCCAAAAGGAGGAGAAAACAAGCTGTCCTTCCAGAACCATTACAAGCAGCTTCCAGCGACATACATAATCTACGCAGATTTCAAGGCACTCACCTGTAAGATAGATGGTCCAGAATCCAATCCCTTGCAATTCAACACCCAAAAGACTCAACAGCACGAAACGTGTGTTTATGGGTATGTTGTGTCAGGTGTGATGGTTATACAGAGCCTTTCGTAGTATATCGATGACAAGATGCAGCTGAGAAGTTCCTTGAGGATTTGCAGCAGGAAGAAACTAAGATCAAAGCAATTCTTGCAAATCCTGGACCTATGATGATCACCAAGGAAGATTGGCGCGCACACCAGACAGCACATAATTGTCATATATGTAAAACCCTCTACATGGTGACTCTGTCCGCGACCACTGCCATATCACAGGTAAGTACGGAGGTGCCGCGCACAATAAGTGCAACCTAAAGTTGCACCTGAGCTCCAAAACAACCACAATCCAAGTTGTGTTCCATAGCCTACGGGGCTATAACTTTAATCTGATCATGAAAGCCATCAGCAAAATGGAAGGAAAGATAACCTGTATTCCCAACAACATGGAGAAATATGTATCCTTCTCCCTAGGTCAGTTGAGGTTCATCGATAACGCACAATTCCTGCTTGCGTCATTGGATAAGCGGGTTGAGGCTAACGACTCTTTTGACTTCCGTATCACAACTGAATATGGCCCGACTGATAAAAAGAGACAATTATTATTGCGTAAGGGGATTTATCCTTATGAGTATTTAGATTCCTGGGAAGGGTTTGGGAAGTACCTACCTCCGCAAGATGCCCTCTATAGCAAACCTACAAAGGCACATATCTCCAATGAAGATTATAAACATGCGCAGGAGGTTTGGGGGGCGTTCAAATGTGATACTATAGGAGGTTATCACAACCTATACCTGCGGACTGATGAGCTTCTACTAGCTGATGTCTTCGAGATATATCAGAAGACTTGCTTGCGGCAGTATGGTCTGGATCCAGCACACTATTATACAAGCCCTGGATTATCTTGGGATGCACTCTTGAAATATACAGGTGTAGAATTGGAACTGTTAACCGATTATGACATGCACCTGTTCTTCGAGAAAGGTATGAGAGGTGGTATTTCCATGCTAAAGACAACAACCCCTACGTTTTAGGCTATGACGATTCCAAGCCTAACAATCATATTCTATACCTAGATACAAATAATCTGTATGGTTAGGCGATGAGTCAAGCAGTGCCTACGAGTGGAATTAAATGCGTGGATGAAGTTCCCCCGCTGGATACGTTTTCACCCGATGCAGAAAAGGATTGCATATTTGAGGTGGAGTTTGAGTATCCTCAAGAGCTACACGACGTCCACAATGCATACCCACTTGCTCCAGAACGATTGAAAATTCCAAAGGAGTGGTTGCCAGATTATCAGCAAGGGCTACTAAACTCGTCAACTGATGTTGAAAAGTTGGTTCCCAATGTCTGTGATAAAAGCGCTATGTTGTGCACTACCGAAATTTACAACTCTAGCTCTCTCTAGGTATGAAGCTGACAATGATATATTGTGCAATTCAGTTCGACAAAAGCAAGTGGATGGAACCCTACATCAGAATGAATATCCACAAGAAGGCCAAGACTAGCTTTGAGAAGGACCTCTACAAGCTGAAAAACAATAGCGTTTTTGGTAAGACTATGGAAAATCTGCGTAAGCGTGTAGACGTCAAACTCGTGAGAGCCTCCAAAGATGACAAGCTTCGCCGCTCGATAGCTAGCCCCGCGTTTGCAAGGCATGTGGTATTTGATGATGATTTAGCGCCCTACACATACACAAACGTTGGTTGATGCTTAACCGACCAGTCTACATTGGGATGTGTGTCCTGGACCTGTTCAACAGCCAGAAGGAGCAATATGGGAAGCGGTGCAATCTTCTCTATACGGATACGGATAGTCTTCTGCTTGAAATCCAAACCAAGGATGTGTATGCTGAAATGAGTTCTGACTCACACCTCTATGACACGAGTGATTATCCGACAGACCACCCGCTCCACAGCACCACGAAAAAAAGGTGCTTGCCAAAATGAAAGACGGATGCGCTGGAGTACCCATTAGCGAGTACATAGTACTTCGACCCAAAATGTATTCTATTCTGAAGGAAGATGGAGGTGAAATCCGAAAAGCAAAAGGCGCTAAAAAGTATGTTGCTCAAAAAAATACGACATCAGCAGTACAAAGAAGCACTATATGACAACAAGACATTTCGTCATGGTATGAATCTATTGATAAGTGAACACCACATTATTTATAGCATGCTAATGAATAACATTTCCCTGCCACCTCTCGATACCAAGCGCTGGGTTGTGAGTTGATGACCCACCACTATGGCCTTTCGCTACAAGGATTAAATATGAAAAAGGTAAAACGAAAAAGGAAAAAGAAATAAAGAAATAAAATAAAAAACTCTTTTTTTCCCTAAATCTTAAAAATAAAAAGTGGGCCAGTCCAAATTACAAAAAATATATAAAAACGACACAAAAAGTGCGTCAGAAAAAACGGCATAAAAGTGCGCCAGAAAAACGACATAAAATGTGCGCCGAAAAAACGACATAAAACGTGCGCCAGAATCCCAGCCCAATTAGTGAACATTAGCTGGTCCTGTCCTTAAAAAAAAAAAACACTCAGACCCGATGTCAAAGTTAAGCAGATCGGGCCAGACATTTCCCTATCATTTTTCTATCTTTTTCTTTATTTTGAAACCACAAGCAATTAAGCTCAGGTTCCACTTGCTGATAATATTCCAGACACCAGTTACTCAGATTACACCCACGTGTCCAAAGATAATTGCACACAGTAAATACAGTACATAAAAGTTCACACAGTAGTTGTAACTAGTTCTGGCAATAAGGGAACCATTGTTTTAGTTAAACAAGGTGTTTCATTACATGCATGCCATATGATCTGTCAATCCTTTAGCAAGAGGTTTATTTTAGGGAGGATAATTGGTTATATTAGTCACAATATTTAGGTTTGTGGTTTGGACTGGCTGGAACAGAATTTTAAGGAAAGCCACAGCTAATGAAAACAAAAACGACGTAAAAGTGCGCTAGAACCCCAGCCCAATCAGTGAAAACAAAAACGACGTAAAAGTGCGCTAGAACCCCAGCCCAATTAGTGCAAAAAAACGACATAAAAAGTGCGCCAGAACCCCCCTTTTGTATACTACCTCATTTTCGCTCTCCGTATAGTAAAGACGCAACATAATGTACCTACGTTCAGCAACAAGCGACTGCAGATTTAATCATTTGATGACGATGCACGTTGATAAAGAAATGACAGACATTTTGAATTTGATTTTGGCAAATTTTGCACATTTGGAAATTGCCAAAATCTGCAACAAAAATTATTTTGAATTTGGTTTGTATTGCATATTCATTTGTGGGCAATATAGAGTCCAGGAAAAGCACATTTGGAAAGCTCACCAACCGAAATTTGCAACAAAAATCTACACTATATTCAAAGTCAACGCAAACCGTGTAAAGAAAGTAGTAATTAATCGTTGATGGATGCTTGATGTACAAATGACGATTATTGTCAACTTAATCAAATGTATATATCATAATCACCACAATGTTTTCTTGTTAACATG
>JAIGNY010000216.1:1180000-1217086 GCA_020152595.1 Chiridota heheva
CCAAACAGAGAAATATTTAATATTATAGTCATATAAAGCAGGTTTAAAGCAATGGCAACTTTAAGCCCCAGTTGTTTTAAGATATCTTTGATGTCAATTTCCCCCTACCCTACTTGCGGGAATTTGTGCCTGGTATGTGCTAATACACTATACATATCTGTGTTTTAAACTGACATGATTTTAAATGAAATTTTAAAATGTAGATATATTAGCTATTTTGCATACCGTCTTCAACAGTTAAGGTTTTATAGAGAAAATCGACCTCTGAAGAACTGATGGATAAGGACCCGGCCGGAATTCAACCAGGGACATCTTACTTTGCATTAATGTCAAGATATGGCCACTAGACCAAAGTTTTTGTTTCTTTCAAGCTTTTAGATGATTGTACAAAGTCACTAATGATGACCAACCCGTGAAACATCCTTTGCAACTATTGTTCAGCTTTGAGAAGGAATACACTTCAAATGCAATTTAATTCATCTAGTATTTGTCCTGAAAGAACAATAATGCTAGCACAGACAATGAACAGAAGAGCTTAGGTTTATGGAAGGTATTAATTCACAACAGTATAAAAGAGATTAATTTACTAGAAATTTACAGGTTGTGGGTGGAGTCATGATAAATGTTGTTTGATTTCAAAATTAATTAAATTAATTTTATATGACATATTAGCAACATAAGCATGTGCACACTATCTAACGACATAAACATGCCACATAAGAAGCTAAAGTGGCATGCACTTGTAAAGATTTGACAAGTTCAAAATTTTGCACTAAGCCCCACTCACCATTAATAGGCCAATGTATGATAAATGGACGATCCTTGAGCCATGATTAATGTCCCAAATTTGATATGCCACCGATGTATGGCTAACGAGATAACGCGTTTAAAAGCTGTTTTCAGAGAAACAACTTTATTCCCCGCCCACAGTTCATATCAGTGAATTTGAACATTTTCATAAAAAGGAATATACACCAACCCACACCAACCCTAACACGTTGTTCATGCTAAAGAAGATGCAAAACAGATATATGATTATCAAAATACGCGCATTTGAAGATTTTTACATTTTTTCTCCGCCCACTCATAAATATGCACGATATCGGTACTAAAAACAATATCAACCATCTATCGATTATGATGCATTTATGTGTCAAATATGACATGACATAAATGTAGTGTTGAGGCGATATTGTGTTTACAAGCAAAGCGTCACAGACATACACACACACACATACATACAATTTGTCAGACGACTGCAAATGTTTCTGATACTGATAGAATCGGAACCAAAAAGTTTTGGGAAATAATATAATTTCAGTTTTACATTTTTGCAGGAAACTAAATATGCCTGGACTGGTCTCAAACTTACCAAACCCCATGGCAGCGATTTCGAATGGACAGACAACAGTCCTGGTGATTTTGAGTATTGGAATGTTGGTCAACCGGATGGCAATATTTGAGGATTGTGGGCACATCGATCTTATGGGTGATAGTAACGGCAGATGGAATGACAAGGAATGTTCGAACTCACTTCCTTATGTGTGCCGATATAACCAAGCAATATAAATGACCATCGGCATTAATTCTTGTTCGTTTATATACTGTTTGATATGTGAAGCATAAAATATCCTAAACGTTTGGTGTATTGCCAAAGCTGACGTAAAAACTTAATGAAGTACATTCTTTGCATCCTATTTTATTTATTTTTATTGTTATTTTCTTTTACTATTGAAGTGAAATCCTATGGAAATACATTTTAGGTATGGTGTTTTTTTTTTTTTACGAACTACCAACTTAATACCGAATTTATGTATGGATGATTTTGGTTAACGTGGTTCAAAGATTTCGTTCGTCATTAAATACTTGTTTGAACAGAACAAATGAGTAAAGCACGTGGTTCTGTTAACGTACTCGTCTAGCAACCAACTATTTTTTCCTAAACTTTTAAGTAACAGTGGTATAAAGATTGAAATACAAAATTAGAAGAACTAGAACTATGTTGGCTCTCGAAGCCAAATTGGCATAAGTCAATAAAATGGGGCTGATCCACCTCCAAAAGATTAGCATGGATTATTTGTATGACCATATAATACATCCGGCCTTCACTTCTAACTGTACGATCCTTGCAAGCAAACATTTCACGCCCCGTCATTTGTTGTTTAATATGCAAAACATGGCAAAGAATGTGCAACATATCATATTAGTAACCGTGTATTTTATCCTAAAGTTTTTAAATAGCATTGGTTTAAAGCTTAAAGGAATATTCCCATAGTTTCTTGTAAAGTTTGTGAAAGAGCATACCTTTAGAGCCAATTTGGTACAACAATCAGGTTAATATTATATTCCGTTTAGGAGATATGGGTTTTTAAAGATTTCTCAAGTGCATTTTAAAGTTTTTGTACTGTATGATGAATTCGTGTTTGATGATGTCACAGGGACAACGTGTATGTATTTCTGTGAACGTTAATTGGTTGTTTCTGTATGATTAGAAACAATTTTCCAAAAGTTATTGAAATAGGGTATACTTGGCTATGTATAAAATTACCTAACTTTTATCAATTATTTTAGAAGTTTTGAATGTAAAAAAAAAAAGTCTTGGATGTTAAAAAAGTTTTGAAAGCAAGCAAAAAGTTTTGAATATAAAAAAAAAGGTTTTGGATACCAAAAAAGTGTTTACAATGTAAAACAAAAAGTTCCTATTTGACATCCTTGCCAGATTCAAATTGGTGACCTGCAAATCATGTTGTCAGTAATATGTCATGCGAGTCAGGGGGACATGATTTTGATACACAGCTTAGTCGGGCATGATTCAGATCATGAAGATTACAGTAAATCCTCCTCCCGTCCTGTACGGCCATTAACACATACATATATATATATATATATATATATATATATATATATATATATATATATATATATATATATATATATATATATATATATATATATATATATATATATATATATATATATATATATATATATATATATATATATATATATATATATATATATATATATATATATATATATATATATATATATATATATATATATATATATATATATATATATATATATATATATATATATATATATATATATATATATATATATATATATATATATATATATATATATAAATATATATATATATATATATATATATATATATATATATATATATATATATATATATATATTTATATATATATATATATATATATATATATATATATATATATATTTATAAATATATATATATACATATATATATATATATATATTTATATATATATATATATATATATATATATATACATACATATATACATATATATCTATATATATATTTATATATATATATATATATATATATATATATATTTATATATATATATATATATATATCTATATATATATATATGTATATATATATATAAATATATATATATATATATATGTATATGTATATTTATATATATATATAATACATATATATATATACATATATATATATATATTTATATATATATCTAAATATGTATATATATATATATATATATATATATATATATATATATATATATATATATATATATCTATCTATATATATATGTATATATATATACATATATCAATATATATATATATATATATATATATATATATATATATATGTGTGTGTGTGTGTGTGTGTGTGTGTGTGTGTGTGTGTGTGTATAAACAATTTCAGATTAATGGTTGAGAAAGCTAACAGAAAATTGCTACAAATGACATTTACCAATTCCGACATCTTTTACAATGTATCAAAACTTGCTAAAAATGACTTTTAATCAGTGTTTTGACTTTTGTTTTAAATCTTCTGCTACAAATTGTTGGTGTCTAGGACATTTGGTGGGGTTTGATCAATGACTCTCAAACAGCTTTGGTAGTAGAATGCTTTCATTAGAGTGTTCAAAGCATAGGAGGATAATGAAATTGGGTAAAATATGTTGAGGTGGGGGGTTGGAACTACTGATGTATGTGAGAATACACTTTTATGTACCGCCGCCTATCAGTGAAAAACGAGAATAACAACAGGAGTACATTAATAGAGGTGGGAATTATGGAATATATGGTGTGTGGTGACTGTTTGTATATCGAAAATATATCAAAATTTACCCCAATTAAATGTAAACCAGTGGCGTAGCTAGGATTTCCATATGGGTAGAAGGGAAAGAGGGGGTAATGGCCCGTGAACCGACAAGATGTACCGACATATATACATGTACAAATCTCAACCCAAGGATCAAAATATTGGGGTACGGCGCCCTCTTACCCTCTGGCTAGGCCAATGATGTGAGCAATAACTCAAAACCACTCTTTTGTTTAGGGAGACGGGCACTGTGGGTGCAAGGTTTGATAAGGAAAATGGATGGCATTCCCTTAAGATAATGTAAATTAAGTTATAAAGTTTAATATGTGGCAAAACCCACTCTCATTTAAGGGACACCATAATTGTTTAAGGGATGTGCCGAATGCCCCAACCGTTTTGGCTGATAATGAAGACTTAAAAGACTATGGACAATCAATGATTTGTTTACAAAAAAAATCAAACAACTTAGAGTGACCATTATCACAGCATTCAACACTTCGTTATGCATAGCAATTTCTTTAAGCCAAATATCAATTAATATAGTTTCATTTACTGTTTGTTTACTGTTTATTGTCTTTCTCAAAAATACGATGACTGCAAACCCTGCCAGTACAATTATATGTTGGGTCAGCGTTGACAATAGTTGGGAATTTACGTTGGCCCTCGGTTGGTAAAATACCTTTGTACATGGATATTTCCCGTGGATTTTTATTTTCATATAATTTCATATGATAGAGGATTATTACAGAAACAACTTGGTTTAGCAATCATGTTGATATATCTCTTTCCGTTTAGGAGTTACCAGGTTTATTAAAATAATTGTACGCCTGTGTTGAAAAGTGACCTGTGCACAATGTGATGTCATGAATACAAATCCAAGACAATTGTCCAAGAAAATTAATTGCCACTTCCTAAATTACTGGAATCATTTTTTGTTTAATTACTGAGATGGTGAATAACATGCACTTTATAAGAACGAGATTTTCCCATCTGCCTATAAACCTAACTCTGTAAGTAAAATAATTGTTTATTTGATAGAAATACATAAGAATTATCTTGGATCTGCCTTGATGACATCACATTTTATACGGCGAAGTTACACTGATGAAATCTTTAAAATGTAATAACCCGAAAAAATATATATCAACTTGAATTTTACTCGAAACTGTTTCTTAAATAGTCCTCTATCATGTATATGAAAACGAATATGCCCAACGTTGCGCCAACAGTTTTTTGCTATCTGGGAAGCATCCACCTGTTCACTCAGACCGGATAGCAATGATTAGCAGAAAAATGGTGAACTGCAGGAAGGACCCCGTTCATCCGTGATCCTACGTGTACTTGAACTTGCTTCACATGGGTTTTACTCTTCAGGGAGACACCTTGCAACCATGCTATGAAGGAGATACCTTGCAATCATGCCATGAAAGAGATACCTTGCAACCATGCTATGAAGGAGACACCTTGCAACCATGCTATGAAGGAGACACCTTACAACCATGATATAAAGGAGACACCTTGTAACCATGCTATAAAGGAGACACCTTGCAACCATGCCATGAAAGAGACACCTTGCAACAATGCTATGAAAGAAACACCTTGTAACCATGCTATGAAGGAGACACTTTGCAGCCATGCTATGAGGGAGACACTTTGCAATCATGTTATGAAGGAGATAACTTACAACCATGCTATGAAGGAGACACCTTGCAACCATGTTATGAAGGATCTTATAAAGAAGACACCTTGGAATCTTGCTATGAAGGAGATTCTTTGCAATCATGCTGTGAAGGAGACACCTTGCAACCATGTTATGAAGGAGACACCTTGCACTCATGCTATGAAGGAGGCACCTTGTAACCATGCTATGAAGGAGACACCTTGCAACCATGTCATGAAAGAGACACCTTGCAACAATGCTATGAAAGAAACACCTTGTAACCATGCTATGAGGGAAACACCTTGCAACCATGCTATGAAGGAGTCACCCTGTAACCATGCTATGAAGGAGACACCTTGCAAACATGCTATGAAGGAGATAAATTATAACCATGCTATGTAGGAGACACTTAACAACCATGCTATGAAAGATACACCTTACAACCATGCTATGAAGGAGTCACCTTGCAACCATGGTATGAAGGAGATACCTTGTAACCATGCTACGAAGGAGACACCTTGCAACCATGCTATGAAGGAGATTCTTTGCAACCATGCTATGAAGGAGATACCTTGCAACCATGCTATGAAGGATACACCTTACAACCATGCTATGAAGGAGACATCTTGCAAGCATGCTATAAAGGAGACACCTTCTAAGTATGCTATGACCTCAGTTTCCGGTATCCTGTCAGATTTAAAGAAGAATTTCGGCTGTCCTATCGTGGACATCCCATTTCCTCTAATAATTTGAATCATAACGTTTAAAAGTTGAAAATGAAATCGTTAAGCTGTTCAAAGAACTTGTACATGTATTTTACAGACAAATGTCTGAGTGTGTTTCCTTCTTGGGGTGTTTCAAGTTCACTCTATTCATATTCATTCATAAGAAAACAACATAAGTCAAAAATCTCCTGAATACAAGGAAACTCGGCCTTAAAACGGCATTTCTCTTGACAGACTCCAAGGTTCGTCTACTTCAACTAAACTTAGAAAGTCCTGGGCACCATACAATGTTGGTACACAATACACAATAACTGGTGTTTTAAAGGGTCCAGGGTGCAATCTTGAAGAGGATATGCGATGCGAATTCCAGTGTAATACAGCATCATAAATGTCTTTCTACAATAACGAAAAATGTTCAATTTTACAATGAAGAAATTGTATTATAGACTAATAATTACAAATTTCTATTGTTTGTAGTCAACCAGGCTTCAACATCTCTAGGGAGGGAAAGGGGGCGAAGGGGGGGGGGGGGGGGGGAACCCGGATTTCCTGAGGTTCAGTTTCGTTCTGAAAAGTCTTGGATGTTAAAAAAAGTTTTGAAAGCAAACTAAAAGTTTTGAATAAAAAAAAAGGTTTCGGATACCAAAAAAGTTTACAATGTAAAACAAAAGTTCCTATTTGACATCCTTGCCAGATTCAAATTGGTGACCTGCAAATCATGTTGTCAGTAATATGTCATGCAGAGTCAGGGGACATGATTTTGATACACAGCTGAGTCGGGCATGATTCAGATTATGGAGATTACAGTAAATCCTCCTCCCGTCCTGTACGGCCATTAACACACACACACACATATATATATATATATATATATATATATATATATATATATATATATATATATATATATATATATATATATATATATATATATATATATATATATATATATATATATATATATATATATATATATATATATATATATATATATATATATATATATATATATATATATATATATATATATATATATATATATATATATATATATATATATAGATATATATATATATATATATATATATATATGTATATGTATATTTATATATATATATATATAATACATATATATATATATATATATATATATATATATATACATATATATATATATATATATTTATATATATGTATATATATATATCTAATTATATATATATATATATATATATATATATATATATATATACATATATATATATATATATATATATATATATATATATATATATATATATATATATATATATATATATATGTATTTATATATATATATATATCAATATATATATATATATATATATATATATATATATATATATATAAATATATATATATATATATATATACATATATATATATATATATATATATAAATATATATATATATATATATATATATATATATATGTATATATATATATATATATATATATATATATATATATATATATATATATATATATATATATATATATATATATATATATATATATATATATATATATATGTGTGTGTATTTATATATAGATATATATCAATATATATATATATATATATATATATATATGTGTGTGTGTGTGTGTGTGTGTGGTGTGCGTGTGTGTGTGTGGGTGTGGGTGTGCGTGTGTGTATAAACAATTTCAGATTAATGGTTGAGAAAGCTAACAGAAAATTGCTACAAATGACATTTACCAATTTCGACATCTTTTACAATGTATCAAAACTTGCTAAAAATGACTTTTAATCAGTGTTTTGACTTTTGTTTTAAATCTTCTGCTACAAATTGTTGGTGTCTAGGACATTTGGTGGGGTTTGATCAATGACTCTCAAACAGCTTTGGTAGTAGAATGTTTTCATTAGAGTGTTCAAAGCATAGGAGGATAATGAAATTGGGTAAAATATGTTGAGGTGGGGGGTTGGAACTACTGATGTATGTGAGAATACACTTTTATGTACCGCCGCCTCTCAGTGAAAAACGAGAATAACAATAGGAGTACATTAATAGAGGTGGGAATTATGGAATATATGGTGTGTGGTGACTGTTTGTATATCGAAAATATATCAAAATTTACCCCAATTAAATGTAAACCATATGGGTAGGAGGGAAAGAGGGGGAGTAATGGCCCGTGAACCGACAAGATGTACCGACATATATACATGTACAAATCTCAACCCAAGGATCAAAATATTGGGGTACGGCGACCTCCTTACCCCTCTGGCTAGGCTACTGATGTGAGCAATAACTCAAAACCACTCTTTTGTTTAGGGAGACGGGCACTGTGGGTGCAAGGTTTGATAAGGAAAATGGATGGCATTCCCTTAAGATAATGTAAATTAAGTTATAAAGTTTAATATGTGGCAAAACCCACTCTCATTTAAGGGACACCATAATTGTTTAAGGGATGTGCCTGAATGCCCCAACCGTTTTGGCTGATAATGAAGACTTAAAAGACTATGGACAATCAATGATTTGTTTACAAAAAAAATCAAACAACTTAGAGTGACCATTATCACAGCATTCAACACTTCGTTATGCATAGCAATTTCTTTAAGCCAAATATCAATTAATATAGTTTCATTTACTGTTTGTTTACTGTTTATTGTCTTTCTCAAAAATACGATGACTGCAAACCCTGCCAGTACAATTATATGTTGGGTCAGCGTTGACAATAGTTGGGAATTTACGTTGGCCTCGGTTGGTAAAATACCTTTGTACATGGATATTTCCGTGGATTTTTATTTTCATATAATTTCATATGATAGAGGATTATTACAGAAACAACTTGGTTTAGCAATCATGTTGATATATCTCTTTCCGTTTAGGAGTTACCAGGTTTATTAAAATAATTGTACGCCTGTGTTGAAAAGTGACCTGTGCACAATGTGATGTCATGAATACAAATCCAAGACAATTGTCCAAGAAAATTAATTGCCACTTCCTAAATTACTGGAATCATTTTTGTTTAATTACTGAGATGGTGAATAACATGCACTTTATAAGAACGAGATTTTCCCATCTGCCTATAAACCTAACTCTGTAAGTAAAATAATTGTTTATTTGATAGAAATACATAAGAATTATCTTGGATCTGCCTTGATGACATCACATTTTATACGGCGAAGTTACACTGATGAAATCTTTAAAATGTAATAACCCGAAAAAATATATATCAACTTGAATTTTACTCGAAACTGTTTCTTAAATAGTCCTCTATCATGTATATGAAAACGAATATGCCCAACGTTGCGCCAACAGTTTTTTGCTATCTGGGAAGCATCCACCTGTTCACTCAGACCGGATAGCAATGATTAGCAGAAAAATGGTGAACTGCAGGAAGGATCCCGTTCATCCGTGATCCTACGTGTACTTGAACTTGCTTCACATGGGTTTTACTCTTCAGGGAGACACCTTGCAACCATGCTATGAAGGAGATACCTTGCAATCATGCCATGAAGGAGATACCTTGCAACCATGCTATGAAGGAGACACCTTACAACCATGATATGAAGGAGACACCTTGTAACCATGCTATAAAGGAGACACCTTGCAACCATGTCATGAAAGAGACACCTTGCAATAATGCTATAAAAGAAACACCTTGTAACCATGCTATGAAGGAGACACTTTGCAGCCATGCTATGAGGGAGACACTTTGCGATCATGCTATGAAGGAGATAACTTACAACCATGCTATGAAGGAGACACCTTGTAACCATGCTATGAAGGAGACACCTTGCAACCATGTAATGAAGGATCTTATAAAGAAGACACCTTGAAATCTTGCTATGAAGGAGATTCTTTGCAATCATGCTGTGAAGGAGACACCTTGCAACCATGCTATGAGGGAAACACCTTACAACCATGCTATGAAGGAGTCACCTTGTAACCATGCTATAAAGGAGACACCTTGCAACCATGTCATGAAAGAGACACCTTGCAACAATGCTATGAAAGAAACACCTTGTAACCATGCTATGAGGGAAACACCTTACAACCATGCTATGAAGGAGTCACCTTGTAACCATGCTATGAAGGAGACACCTTGCACACATGTTATGAAGGAGATACATTATACCCATGCTATGAAGGAGACACCTTGCAACCATGTTATGAAGGATCTTATCAAGAAGACACCTTGGAATCTTGCTATGAAGGAGATTCTTTGCAATCATGCTGTGAAGGAGACACCTTGCAACCATGTTATGAAGGAGACATCTTGCACTCATGCTATGAAGGAGACACCTTGTAACTATGCTATGAAGAAGACACCTTGCAACCATGTCATGAAAGAGACACCTTGCAACAATGCTATGAAAGAAACACCTTGTAACCATGCTATGAGGGAAACACCTTACAACCATGCTATGAAGGAGACACCTTGTAACCATGCTATGAAGGAGACACCTTGCACACATGCTATGAAGGAGATACATTATACCCATGCTATGTAGGAGACACTTAACAACCATGCTATGAAGGATACACCTTGCAACCATGCTATGAAGGAGTCACCTTGCAACCATGCTATGAAGGAGATACCTTGTAACCATGCTACGAAGGAGACACCTTGCAACCATGCTATGAAGGAGATTCTTTGCAACCATGCTATGAAGGAGACACTTTGCAGCCATGCTATGAAGGAGATACCTTGCAACCATGCTATGAAGGAGACACCTTACAAATATGCTATGAAGGAGACATCTTGCAGGCATGCTATAAAGGAAACACCTTGTAACCATGCTATGACCTCAGTTTCCGGTATCCTGTCAGACTTAAAGAAGAATTTCGGCTGTCCTATCGTGGACATCCCATTTCCTCTAATAATTTGGATCATAACGTTTAAAAGTTGAAAATGAAATCGTTAAGCTGTTCAAAGAACTTGTACATGTATTTTACAGACAAATGTCTGAGTGTGTTTCCTTCTTGGGGTGTTTCAAGTTCACTCTATTCATATTTATTCATAAGAAAACAACATAAGTCAAAAATCTTCTGAATACAAGGAAACTCGGCCTTAAAACGGCATTTCTCTTGACAGACTCCAAGGTTCGTCTACTTCAACTAAACTTAGAAAGTCCTGGGCACCATACAATGTTGGTACACAATACACAATAATTGGTGTTTTAAAGGGTCCAGGGTGCAATCTTGAAGAGGATATGCGATGCGAATTCCAGTGTAATACAGCATCATAAATGTCTTTCTACAATAACGAAAAATGTTCAATTTTACAATGAAGAAATTGTATTATAGACTAATAATTACAAATTTGTATTGTTTGTAGTCAACCAGGCTTCAACATCTCTAGGAAGGGAAGGGGGGGGGGAGACCTGGATTTCCTGAGGTTCAGTTTCGTTCTGAGACGGATATTTGGATACTTTTGGGGATTTTAATCGTCCAAAAAATTGAAGAGCGATCAAAAATTAAAGAAAATAGTTTTCCCCTACATATTTTTAGCTCTAAATATGTTAGCCAAATATTTGAAAATAACACATGTTTTTCACTCTTTTTGTCCGGCCTAGGTTATTTTATGCTACTAAAACTAAGTTATTGACGGATTGAATGGGACTTTCCCCACTCCCACAGTCGTATGCGCCTATGCATGCCTTTACAAAGGGTGGGGTAAGCAATCTGAACCTGGTGGGGGCCACAGGGTCAGTATCGATTTTATGATAGGGTGCACATGCCAAAAGGTCAAATTGTGATATTTTGAAAGAAAATGGGGGGACATGCAGGGATGACAAATACTTATGACTGGTGAATATATAATATATGACTAGTAAAATCCTCTTTCAACAAGAAACAGAACCAATAAAAACAGTACCGGTACCCATTCTGATAAAAGCTTTAAAGCCTGTTATCGGTTTCTTTGGCTGAGTCAAGAGAATTTGGCAAAAACACAGGTCTAATTTTTAAACCTTGTGTCGATGAAAAAATTACTTAAGTATTCATAAGAATAATTATGATTATTTTAAACATTCGTACTAAAACGTTTTAACACTATAACAAACATAGGTTTTGTCTAACATTATGCCATGCACTTTTCGTATTTCCACACAAATTCATAAACATTTCAGAACCCTTGCGCTAAAAAAGATAATAAGTTAGACATATAAGACAAATAAATCAGGGCACCACCCGTAATTAAATTCAGAAGACACCCACCCTACCCACTTTTTGTCTATACTCCTATGGATAACTAAGAAGTTATACGTGTAAAATAACACACCTGGATTATGCTATAGAAGCAGAAGTGACCCAAAGCTATGTCCAGCTCACTTCCGTCATGAATTCCTTCAGATCTTAAGTGACTGAAAAGATTAATCCAGAAATTGGCACATTGTTTCCTTAGCACACTCCACCAAAATTCTATTCGCTGATTTGATGTGCTCCTTCTATATATAAAAAACAAACTGTGTGCTGCATGGCTGCACTGTCGATTCCTCCTCTGGAAATTTGCATATCTCTTATGCAACTGCTTCCAGTCCCCATTATTGCTTGGAGAATTCTGGGGCAGCCTTTAGCCATTTTCACGGTTTTAGTATAGTAACCGGCAATAAGCAGGGGATCACTGCTTGTTGCATAAACTTCGATCTAGATCATAAACCGCGAATATCTACTATGCAACCGTTTATACAAGTCCCGAATGGTTTAAGTTTGTCATATATGAATCTACATGCCAAACAAAATTAGGTCCCATTTCATTATAACGCCCCCGTCTTAACGTTTTTTTCTTTCTTAATGTTACAACTTCAAGGTTTCAAACAAGAAGAAGATTCCACACGGTTTCTTTATCTGCGCTTATTTCATTGTTTATCAATTTAGTGTGAAACCAGTTGCCCATTGTTCCAATTGCCCAGACCTGCCCACTTCTTCTTCCATATATGAAGCAACATGTACAACATCATCGTGATTTTTCCGGCGGTACAGACCGGCTTCATTTAATTACCTCTTTAAGTGACGTTTACTCATATGTAAGTTGTCAATTTCTGCTAAAGCTATGAGAATTCCATCATGTTAAACCAAGATGAAAGTAGAATAAAATCATATCCATCCTATGCCTTTCCATCCTTACAATACAGTACCGAACGGACTTATACTGCATAGATTGTGTTTGTTTGATCTGAAAACTGCTTATTTATTTTTTACATTCAGAACATTTGTTCACATTCAAAACCTTTTTTTCATTTTACAAAGTTTTTTTACTTTAAAAACTCTTTTTGATGGGCTTTCGTAGAATTGAATATTTGTGTAATATGCAATACATGGCAAATAATGTGCCTCATAACGTTTTGGTAAGCGTATATTTGATCCTTTATGTCCCAAACTATCAAATAGCACAAGTAGCATAAAGGTTAAAGTACGAATTAGAAAAAGTAGAACTATTCAATGTATTTTGATTTCCTATTTTACTATTGAAGTGGAATGTGTTCAGTATGGTCAGTTTGTTTTATAAAAGACAAAATTAATACCGAAGAATTCAAATATGAATCATTTTGATTAACGTGGTTAAAGTGTATTTTCATCAGTACTTATATGAACCAGATATATGAGTCAATTACTTGTTTCTGTTTATGTAGTCGTCGAACAACCAAATAGTATACACTAAGCATCTAAATAGCAATATGATATGCTGGGGTACAATACTAGATAATTATTATCTCATCACCAACATATACATATATGTGGGTGATGATATATTGTAGTCACTTTGCTGTTTAAGAAAATAACTGCCTATACCCCTATACTACATGGCCACCCCCTTGATATTCGGGGGCTGGTGGGCTCATTATATGATGACCTCACATTATGGGTTAGGGTCAAACGTTTTTGGAACGGGACAAAATTTGGTGATTTTTGCGTATGTTCGTGAGTGCGTGTGTGTGTGCGTTCGTGCGTATGCAACAATTAATTTTGTGTCGCTTATAACTCAAAAACTGTAATATAGACAAAAGCCAAAGTTGGTCGACGGATACTCCTGGTCCAGAACTTTTGTCTCCAAGGTTTTGGGGTACAAAGGTCAAAGTCCATAGGTCACAGGTCAAATGAAACAAGTTTTTGGGGATTGCTGTTGTCTAACTTGCGTGCCCAACCGAATCGGTAGTAAGCTATGACGGGTTATCTTTCCCTTGTCAACATCCTAATTCTAAGCCCATTAGGCTAAGTAACCATTACGATTCTCGAGACCGGTACGTATTGATTGGGCATGATGTGTCTTGCATGATGTGTCGACGTGCAAGACGGTTTTTTTTTTTTCTCCTTCGACCAATCAATGATACTTGTGTTACGTCAGAGTCTCTGCAGCATTTTTATTGGAGGGTTAAAGTACCTGCCCCAACGAACGCAGTGGTACTGTAGGAGTCATGCCAAGGTTTTGTACTCCTTCCGCCCGGTATTTGTCTTTCGTTTCTTTTTCTTTTTCCAATAATCAAACACATGCAAATACAAAACAATGTTTTAAGATTCCTGTACAAGAATCAAGTCCCACAGACAATCGATCACTTTGCATATGACAGCAAGATGGCTCACTTGATCAACGTAGCTTTCCAGCGTAGGCTGTAGATGACATCTCTCAGTCAATTGAGCACCTCCTCTTCTTCGTAGTCTTTGCTAACCCTTTCCTCCATCTCCCTTTCCAGCTCTTTGAAAATGTCTTTTGCGAGTGGATCTGTAATCAGCGAGCGTCGGATCTCTTTTTCTTTACCTTTCCTTTCTTTGACCGTCTCGATCAGGACGTTGACCTTTGTGGCTTGTTTCACTTGGGCTTTCAGCAAGCCGTGTGTTATCTCCGTCATTGCTTTCAAAAAAATTGGGCACTTCTTTTTCTTTTCTTCTGTCGACTTGAATTCGACGGTCGATGCTGTTTCGGCCTTCTGGGAGTTTGTCGTAGTAAACTCCTCCTCTTCCACACACATCTATTTCTTGGCATTTTTCATCAAATGATCCAGTACCTCTCTTTCTTCATCCATGCTACATCCTATATAGGCGCGGCAAAACAACTTAAAGCGTTGTAGAGCTGTGGTGTGAAGAAATCTCTTCCATTGGTATGCTCTCCGTAGATATCAGGATCGCAAGATTTGTTGCGCACCCTACGCCTGATCCTTGTCCTAATGATTTCTAAAAGAGTCTTTGCTACTTCGAGACTGGTCTCAAAATGTGGTTTCTTTGATTCCTGTGAATACGCCGGTGCTGCTTTACGTTTTCGCCCGGAACAGTCTCCCGTACTGTTGTTAGGTGTTATACTAGTTTCTATGCTGTTTCTTTGCTGTCTGATGAAAGAATGAATCGGACTTCGACAATGTTTCCTTTTGATGTTCTTTTTGACAAATTAGAGCACAGCAACAATGACGTCACAATGTTATTGGTGACGCTGTTCAATAACCGTACAGGAGGGTCGTAAGATCTGCTTGGATGACGCGTTTGTTGTAGACCAGTCTGTAATAATGGGTAATGGATCTGGTGAAAACTCTGCCTGGACCGTCGCTCCTAATGCTGTGTGGATAACGGACAGGAACGATGAGTTTTTCGCCGTCGTCCCTGGCTCGGCCTATTTTAGGATCCACATTATTAACCATGTTGATCATCGCCTCTAAGTTGACCGATTGAATGGCGTTATGGTCCAACGTGATGCCTCTGAATTTGCACTCCCATACGACGACGGTGCCTGTTCTAGTCGAACGTACTTTATTAGTGAGTTTCTTTGTGCCTCCGGAAACAAACTTGGTGATGTAGCTCCCAGCACCGCAAGTTTTCTCCTGCTCGTCTGTCATGTCGCCTAGAAAGTTGCCAAAGGGTGGATCGTAGATTTCTGGTCGGCTGACATAGATCACGTGTAGAAGTAGAACACGCGCCGTCGATCGCTCGATATAACTGTAGAGTTTGAGGCGGGCGTGAGCCGTGGTATAAGCTGAGTTGAAAATGTTAGTGTTGGGCGATACTTTGACGTACTCGTCCGTGTCGACCCATTGGATGCGGGCGGTGAGCTCATCGTGGAACTTTACGTATTTCACTTGACATGCCACATTTTGTTTCGGACATAAATGTACACCAACCCACCAAGTACCAACCCTCCAACAACCAAGTAAGTACCACCCCTCCAGCAATCCACCGAGATTCAATGCAATAGTAATTGCTTATTTCCAAGAAAATGCAACACAAACTTCACCAGTGTTGTTTGACCAGTGACCTTTGAACTAAGTTAAATGACGTTTCACATCTTTTGCGGAACACAACTTTACATCATCCTACATCAACCTACCTCGTAAAACACAATTGTATGCGATCGACTAAAATTGACCATGCTTAATCAATTATATGACCTCTAGCATTTGACCTTAAGCGAAATGTAACATTATGTGCGGGACACAGTTTTACATCACTCTCCATCAACCCACCGAGAACCAGCACAACATCATTTACAGTTTTCCTAAGAAAAGCAACAAAAGCATTTTTCAATCAATTATTTGACCTTTGACATTTGGCCTTTATATCCAGTACTCATCATATTCGGAACACAATTCCAGCAAGTTTCAACGTGACAGCTTGTATGGTTTTCTCAGAAGACGCGACACAAACTTTTTCACAAAATATGTTCGAAGGATCTAAGTTAAGAAAGGTTATATCTAAGGTCAACGTTATATTGGCAGCGTAGGGAATTCATCAATACCACACGTACATTCTAAACAGAGTAGTCTTTAAATTACGACAGTAACATAAGTATTTTCCGAGCAATAGGTAATCAAAGTTTGATTCATTTTAATGAATGGATAAGTTGTGATATATGTCTTCAATGCAATTTGTTAAATTTTTGTCCTAAATTTCAGTCACTGATAAAATTTCGTTTTTTTTTGTCTGGTAAGCTTTTTTTTAATGAGGGTGTGAAGGGAATTGTAAATCTTTTGATCATAATCAGCTACTCCCATTTTTTGATCCTAATCAGCTACTCCCATTCAAACAACGGTGGTAAAGTATTGAAAAACAATGGTTGTCGTAAAGAAATTCATAGGTTTTTGTTCTGATGTCACAAAATTACACTAATATTTACATATTTTTATAATTAGGCTGTAAAATTGTCAATTCCTTAACAATTTTGATGATTTCTTTTTAAGTTTTCGTTTTCTATGGCGTTTGTTCTTCCAATCCTTCCGATCGATAGATCTTTAAGGGTATACTGTATATAAACGAGTCGTTTTGAAATTCAAATTTGCGTAGAATTAACAAAAACAAATACAGTACTAGCAATAAGATCAAATTCATTAAATATTTACTGAAGCTGCGCCATAATTACTCAAATAGCCACTAATGAGCAAACTGGAAGAAGGAGCTACTAGCATATGCTTATATACACTCTTGCAGATCCCGTGAGAACTTTTTGTTTAATGAAAACTGAATATCTACATTTCTTTTCTGCAAAGACAAGATGTATTATGATGCGGGACAAAATAATGAAAGTATACTTATATAAAAAAATGCAAAACAATTTACGGATCACTCTGCCGTAAGACTATAAAGCTTTAATTTTAGAAAATTCCTTTGACTAATTTAAATGATATAGTATTCTGTGCTCGACGTCTTGTTATAAAGATCTGTTAATCAATTAAACTTTCATCTTCAATTGTTTTTATTAAAAAAGGTATAATAGCCAGGTATGCAGTGTATTTAGCTTAAATTGGTATTAATGTCTAATGTCAGAGAAACCTTCCGCATCATTGTATTTAACACTTTCCAAAATAACAGACCCCCCGTTTCTAGCCAAGTATCCAATTAAATCTATGGCATGGATTGAAATAGTTATAATAAAATTCATGTGATCATTACATACCCAGCGTTTTCAATAAGTCACCGTATATCGTGCCCGCGGTTTTATGCCCGCGGTTTTTAACTTGTCTTGTGTATTTGTGATCTCTTTCTGCCAAGTCTTTACCTTTAAATTTGACCACTTTTAGTCTGGCCGTACAAAACTTTACAAGCATTTTGACAATTTGGCGACCACGAAGGAACCTGACTTGAAATAAATTGGTTAGAGAGTTATTAAACTGTCACAAAATTATAAATGCTGAAAATCGGCAGTAAAGGAATCATTAACTTCATTGGACGTTTATTGTGCTTATCACTTTAAGTATTGTGTTTATAATGGAGAACTCCGAGTTTGTACAAACGAATGCCAAACTGTATCACAAAAGACAAATAGTGTGAGATTAGCATGTGGACATGAAATTCCTATGGTAAGCATGGCTGCGACTCTTTGTGATAAAATACCAGTATGGACGGCATTATTGGGAAACAAAATTGTTAGGGTACTGCGCGATAGTAGGTGTAGCACCGTGGTAGTCAGGCGTGCGCTACTTGAGGACAAACACTTACTTAGGAGTTTAAGGAAATGCATTTTGATAGATGGTACTGTCAGACATCTACCAGAGGCACTGATACAGGTAGATACCCCGTACTATGTGGGACAATTAAAATCGTTATGCATGGAAGCGCCGTTGTATGATTTGGTATTGGGAAATGTGCAAGGGGTAAGAAATCCGTCGGATGCTGATAAGAATTGGCAGGTACCACAATCCAAAAACACATGTGCTATTGAAATTAGGGGGATGATAGCTCGAAAAGAGAAACCCATCCCTCTGTTATAAATCTCAGAGGTACCAACCAAATCAGCGAGTAAGACTGAAATTCTAGAGGGACAAAACTAAAGACAAATCTTAGAAAATGTTAGAAAGTGGGATAAATAGGGTAAAATACGTTTAAATCCAAACGGGAATGAACTAAAATTCATAAAAGGTAGTAAAGAAATGATTTTCAGGGAATATTGGTCTCCACATGTAGAGCGTGGTATAATTTTTCGCCAATTAGTAGTGCCACAAGAGTTTAGAAAAACTGTTCTCATTTGGCACTTGATACACCAATGTCGGGGCATTTGAAAACTAGAAAAACCCATGATCGTGAACTGACGGCGCTCTCTCAGTCTTTGATTTTACTTTAATTCCGTGTCAATGGGTAAAGCTTGTTGCATCCATTGGTTTAAATATACTATTTTTACACTCCATATCCGATCCATTCCACCGTTGGTAAACCAGGCAACTCGCTGTTTAATTTCGTGGTTTTTATTTAACAACAGCTACTATAGCTTAGTTTGGATTGACCCGCTACGGTCGCTTGGCATATCGGCTACGACCGCTTGTCCGTGGTGGTGTTAACTTGGGGTAAGATTTGGTGTTACATCCCCATAAGGGACATACATAATTTCCGGGGAACAATAGAAACACGTTTTGGCTGTAAAATGGATGTAGATGATATGCTGCTTTCTTTTTTATTTGCACTGCATCAATTGTGAATCTCTTCTTCATAGGAGAGTTTTTAAAATTTGTTATCAATAATTAATCTTCAAAATTTGTTAAAAAAAAGTTGTCTTTCTGCATTGCGTTATGCACTTATATTTCATATAATAACATCTTAAATGATTAATGTATTTTGAAAAATTTCAGCTCATTCACTTGACCTTGCCTTACTTGGCTATTATCAAGCTTTAGAATTCCCGGCGAACTCAAAGACAATTGACTGGCAAAAATGCATTACAACTTGTTTCCAGGACTGTAAATGCAAATCACTGAATTTCATACCCAAACCGCCACAATGTAAAATCAACCATATCACAGTCCGTGACAGCAAGCTCATTGGAAAACGAGGGCTCTTTTATTTCGAGAGAATTAGTAAGAGGAAAGTGTTCAGGATATTCTTTGAGAAAATTCGTTTATCATGTAAAAAACTAAATGGTTTGAATTGGAATAAGTTTAGTGGTTCAAGGCACGAGCCAACACTTTCAAATAGACAAAAGACTGTTCAAAGCGAGTAGTTAATGATGAAGCTCTTTCCAGTTTAGATGAGGAGCTCAGAATATCTTCTCCGAGAGAACCCATCTTCTCAAAGTTAAGTACATTGATCACACAATAAACACCTATACGTTGCAACAAATGTCCAAATATTTAAGAGACCTGATGTTATATGCGCAGCCAACTGGCCAAATTAGAGGTTTAAATAATGTCAAAGTTTTGTCAAAGTTATATATAAGTTTAAGCTCATAACAAATTTAAAATTGTTCGATACTTTACCATTAAAGCAGAGGAAGTCTGTAATACAAATAAGCCGAGTTCATTAACCAGAAATATAACTATTGCACAACAATATCTTAAAGCCGTTTGTCAGAACAATCCACCGTGGTCCTTTTCTTCATATATGAAAATTACCATTTTTAAGCAAGAGTTTATTGCATAAATACAGCTATTAGAAATTCATACAGAACATGGTTTTGTTTTAAACATTTTTTAAACGTTGGGCTCTTCTGCGACAAGTGATAGTCTGTCAACCTCAAGAACAGCTACTGAAGAAACCGGTAAGGCTTTTGTGCTTTATTGTTTTTAGGTGATTAAAACAATTGCATTGTTTTCGTATTTCCACATTTCAAGAATTTTTTTCTGATGATTAGAAAGAAATCAACAAAAGATATTAGAGCTTTCAAAGATACCGATCTTATTTTCACAGCTAGATTACAAGTATTTTATCATGTCAACCATTCAAAGAAGAAAACTTAACATCGTTAATGCTCGAAACAAAATAGATGGATAGTAAATTCCACGTTGTATCTTCAAGTTTGAAAAAGTCTTCAGAGACTTGTCTTTTTCGTCGCACATGTAATTATACAAATACCACTTTGAGAGCAAAAGTTGACAAAATTAATACAACGATGAGAAAGTCAAATAGAACATAATTTGCTTTATTATATCATTAAAGCATCAGACTCTGCCGTTACAAGTGGTAGTTTGTCAACCTCAAGAACGGCTACTGAAAAAAAACGGTATAGTTTTTGAGCTTTATTGTTTTTATGTAAATAAAACAATTGCATTGTATTCGTATTTCCACATTTCGAGAAATTTTTCTGATAATAAGAAAGAAATCAACAAAAGACATCAGAGCTTTGAAAGGAACCGATGTTATATTCACAGCTAGATTACAGTTATTTTATCATGTCAACCATTCAAAGGAGAATATTTTAGATCATTAATGCTCGAAACAAAATAAATGGACAATAAATTCAATGTTTTATCTTTAAGTTTGAAGAAAGTTTTCATAGACAGGTCTTTTTCGTCGCACATGTAATATAGGATGCCTTATGCAAATACAACTTTGGGAGAAAAAGTTGATTTAATTAATAGAACAATTAGAAAGTGAAATAAAACATGGTTTGTGCTTTATTTTATCATTAAAGCTTCAGACTCTGCCGTAACAAGTGGTAGTTTGTCAACCTCAAAAACAGCTACTGAAGAACACGGTAAGACTTTTGTGCTTTATTGTTTTTATGTGAATAAAACAATTGCATTGTTTTCGTATTTCTACATATCGATTTTTTTTCTTCTGATAATAAGAAAGATATCAACAAAAGATATCAGAGCTTTCAAAGGAACCAATATTAAATCCACAGCTACATTTCAGGTATTTTATCATGTCAACCATTCAAAGAAGAACATTTTATTTCGTTAATGCTCGAAACAAAACAGATGGACAGTAAATTCAAAGTTTTATCTTCAAGTTTGAAGAAGTCTTCATAGACTGGTCTTTTCCGTCGCACATGTAATTATACAAATACCACTTTGAGAGCAAAAGTTGATAAAATTAATACAAGGATGAGAAAGTCATGTAGAACATGTTTTTCTTTATTATATCATTAAAGCATCATACTCTGCCGTAACAAGTGGTAGTTTGTCAACCTCAAGAACAGCTACTAAAGAACACGGTAAGACTTTTGTGCTTTTTTGTTTTTATGTGAATAGAACAATTGCATTGTTTTCGTATTTCTACATTTCGATATTTTTTTTCTGATAATAAGAAAGAAATCAACAAAAGATTTCAGAGCTTTCAAAAGAAACCGATGTTATATTTACAGCTAGATTGCTGGCACTTTATCATGTCAACCATTCAAAGAAAAAAAAATAACATCGTTAATGCTGAAAACAAAATAGATGGACGGTAGATTTTAGGTTTTATTATCAAGTTTGAAGAAGTTTTAAACGACAGGTCGTTTTTTGTCGCACATGTAATATCAAATACGAATTCCACTTTGAGAGCAAAAGTTGATTAAATTGATACAACGATGAGAAAGGCATATAGAAAATGGTTTTCTTTTGTTATATTATTAAAGCATCAGACTCTGCCGTAACACGTGGTAGTTTGTCAAGCTCAAGAAAAGCTACTGAAGGAAACGGTTAAGAGTTAAGGCCGTGACATACCAAATGCGACGCGGCGAGCGATTTTTTAAACAAAATTGAATAATAAAAAAAAAGGGGAAACACTTTGACCTCTTGTTTCCATAGATGGTTCATCATCGCATGGTTATTCAGATGATAACTGAAAATTGATTGAAAGGGCATTTCTACGCCAATTATATCAAAATTCACGTCTCGACAGAAATCGTGCCGCACTAAAGTGAATTTCTCCACAGTTTGAGCAAAAAGCATTTCTAGCAAATTTTTCAGTATTACCAGAAAACCTCAATTATAAACTTTATCGTGTGTAAGCAAAAAGTCAAAGCCTCTTATAATATTTGTTTCCTGCATGATTATCTAAAATGTTGCTCGCCGCGTCGCGTTTGGTGTGTTACGGCCTTTATGTGGCTGCTTGTTTTTCATATGATTAAAGCTATTAATCTTTTGCAAATTTCCACCATTCGGAATGTTTTCGCGAGCAAAAAATAAACAAACAACAACTATCAACAAGATTGCGGGAGTTGTTTATGTTTTCTTCAATTGAGGTACACGCATAACTAAATTAGTGATATTAAAATATAAAGGAAAAGGATTTTATCGCTAAAGCTCAGATTAGATTAGTTGGACAATAATTTTAAACAATAACACTTGCTGCCCACACTAGTAAGACTTATTTGCTTGCGTGTTTTATTTTTGTCTCAGTGTAACACATAATAATATCAAATTGCCTATTCTTTTATTTTTCATAATACCTACGGCGGTACAAAGGTACCGCTTTCAAGTATTACTTGAAAACACACTTTCTACATAAATAGAGCCGTTTGATTTTAAATATAACTATTTTGGCTCTATTGTATCATTCAATCATTGCAATTTCCCAGCTAAATTAGTGGTATTCTACATGGTCAAAATTTCAAAAAAGTGTGTGCGTATCTTAATTAATGGCCTCATTTATTGTTAAAATGTACAAAAACATCTCAAATCTTTCAATCTCGGAACAACTTTACATCGTTGCTGAAATGTGAAAAAGGAGCAGAGAAACAACAATAAAGAAACTGCATAACTTATTTAACTAAATATGGACAGAAGAAGAGGTACCTGAGGAATGGAAGAAAAGCCTCATTGCCATATTGCTCAAAAAAGGTGATCTTAAAGTCTGTGACAATTCCAGAGGCATTTCACTTTTACCAATTGCAAGTAAGATATTTGGACGCATCATCATAAACAAAATGAGGGAGGCCGTGGACAAAAACTACGCCCGAACAAGCCGGCTTCAGGCAAAGGAAGAAGAACAAGTGAATAAATTTCCATACTCAGAAACATACTAGAACAAAGCATAGAACGGCAAAGAGGCCCATACATCATTTTTGTAGATTTCAAAAAAGCCTTCGACAGCATCGACAGAGCAATGATGTGGAAGATATATTAAGCCATTATGGTGTACCACAAAAGTGCATTCATACATTACACCAGTGGTACAGCGAAAGTAAATATGCAATTATGTATGGAGGTGGCATATCAGAATGGTTTGATGTTTCAACTGACGTTAGATAAAAATGTGTGATGTCAGGCAACTTGTTCATCACCGTAGTTGATTGGGTAATGTAGCAAAGAATACAAGGGCACGGATGAAACTTCAACGAAATACTGGGAGACCTAAACTATGCAGACGACATAGCACTACTAGCATCCAAATACACAGAAAACAAAAATATAACCCATAAGTGAAGCAGTTTTTAAACGAAGATGGAAAAAATAGACATATACTGCAAAGGGATGCCACAGATGACATTAGAGTGGCTCTGACCTTGGATCCAGAGGGCAAAATAAAGAACAAAAACAACTCGGAGACGGATGGTCAAAAAGCGGAGAGGAATTACTGCGAAGGAGTGGCTGAAACGAAGTTAAAGATGTGGCCCGAGGTAGCGGAAAGTTGAATTCTGTGATCAAGGCCTCAATCTCCACAAGACGGAGAAAGGAGCGGTTAGGTAAGGGGTTTGATAATTTTGGGATTTTTCATTTATAAAATCAGGGAGAAGATTTTGTGGTAAAACTAATAATGAACACCGCAATATCTCGCATCTAACACCCATAGCAGAAACGTTGTGAAGATACTTGCTATCACGATCTGTTTACGAGTATAATCATACAAAGAAATGCATAAATGCATATGAAATCATTTCAAACAAATTCTTAAGGAATCAAATATATTTTTTTCTGTGTTAGATTTGACTAGTTACTAACAATATATTGTATCATTTACAGATGGTGGATGCAAGCATGGGAATAGACATGACAACTATTGTTACGAGTCAGTACGAAACACGTGTAAGTACGATACAAGATTTCAAAAGGTTTCAATATTCAAGAGCTTCCATGTACAAACTTTCAAATTTGTTGTAAAAACAACTGTATTGAACATGAACAACAAGTAAATATTTTTCATTATGATACAAGCTATACAAAAATGTCATGGGTCAAGAAAACATTTACATCTCGATTTCGAGAATATAGGGAAATATAGAAAATAGGGGAAATAGGGAAAATAGAAAATATTCGTTAGGTGAAATCCCTCTTTTAGTGAACCCAAACATTTTATTAATGGATCTAGTAAATAGATGTTACTCTTTAATTGCTGTGCAAAAATTGTTACTTGATGATCAACATTAATGGCTCTAAATTGGAGGAAAACAGGTGTAAGCTATTAGACAATCCTTTGATGCAGAAATCTAGTAGTAAGGAATATTTAGCGCTTTTTTCAATTCAGATTTCTCCCGAACTAATATTGCGACCCGCTGGCTCAGCACTTTGGTGCCTCATTATTCTAAATTTGCCGTACATTCACTTTTCCAGTCAACCATGAATTCGACATGTAAGTTTGTCATCATGTCAAGACAGCAAAGATTTTACCAGCTCAGCTCTTTTATTTTCAGTACGTCTTTTTACAACTAAAAATGTATCTGCAAAAGCTGCTAGATAAACAAGCGGTTAGAAAATATTGTTAAAAAAAACTATAAAAAAACTAAGGATAATTGTAAAATTACAGTACGTGTTTATCCGTAGACACACTACCGTAGGTTCGGAGTTCAACTGAACGTTTTATCTTTTCAAAGCGGTCGATGAAACTGTATATATCATGTTTCTTGCTATCTAACGTAGATACAATGCTGCAGAGAAAAGCTTTCAAGACGCTCAGACCTATTGCAGTAGCAGAGGTGGTAATTTGACCTCTGTTCACAGTATGACTGAACAAGAGATCCTCGTCAGCTTATGTAAAGCTGCAGGTGTGAGTACCCACACAGACATTAAATCGTCCTTAAAGTCTTTAAATACAGTTTATTTAATTTTTTCACTATTTAAATCCTTTTCCCCCAAACTTTCTTCAGGTGGTATATTATAAATACCATTCCTAGATTCAGTTTTACTACTTTTGTGACATATCCCATGGTTTTTAAGCCACAAAATGGCAGGATAAAATATGATAGAATACATGAAGACTTTGAGGAAATTGAAGCTATAACTTCACAACAATTTTGATTTTAGTCGTTTTTACAGAAATAATACAAAACTTTAAACTTAAATATCCCCTTAACGGAATAAGATTTTTAAATGCTTTTTTAATCATTTTGTTTCTTTTAAAGTCCTCTTTTATATCAGATAACATGAACTAATTCTTTAAATTGTGAACATACCAGATTAATTATCTATTTAACGACGAAAGTGTTATCACTTGTTTAGCTCTTTTAAGCACGGTCAGAAATTTGGAGAGAACAAAATGAATACTGGATAACTATAATAAACATTTGTTCTTTTGATCGGCCTACAGTCTATTGTAGCTCCTTTTGATAGCAAATTGCAAACTAGTATGTTTCTGAGTATGAAAATGTATTCACTTGTGCTTCTTTCTTGCCTGAAGCTAGCTTGTTGGGGCGTAGTTTTTGTCCACGGCTTCCCTCATTTTGTTATTGATGATGCGTCCAAATATCTTACTTGCACTTGGTAAAAGTGAAATGCCTCTGGAATTGTCACAGACTTTAAGATCACTTTTTTTGGCACTATGGCAATGAGGCTTTTCTTTCATTCCTCACGTACCTCTTCTTCTGTCCATATTTGGTTGAATAAGTTATGCAGTTTATGTATTGTTCTCTGTTCCCTTTCCACATTTCAGCAACGATGTAAAGTCGTTCCGAGAGTTGTTCCCAGCATTTCCCCTCTGCTTTTTGACCGTCCGTCTTTAAGTTGTTTTTGGTCTTTCTTGCTTTATTCTGCTGTCTGGGTCCCACATCAGAGCCACTCTGGTGTCATCTGTGGCATCTCTTTGCAGTATATGTCTATTTTTTCCATCTTCCTTCAAAAGTTGTTTCACTTATAGGTTCTATTTTTGTTTGCTGTGTATTTGGATGCTAGTAGTGCTATGTCGTCTGCATAGTTTAGGTCTCCCAGAGATTCGTTGAAGTTTCATCTTATACCAGTTCCGTGCCCTTGTATTCTTTGCTTCATTATCCAGTCAAGTGCGGTGATGAACAGCTTGCCTGACATCACACATTCTTATCTGCTCCCTTTCCAAATTTCAGCAACGATGTAAAGTTGTTCCGAGATCGAAGGATTTGAGATGTTTTTGTACATTTTAACAATAAATGAGGCCATTAATTAAGATACGCACACACTTTTTTGAAATTTTGACCATGTAGAATACCACTAATTTAGCTGGCAAATTTAAATGATTGAATGATACAATAGAGCCAAAATAGTTATATTTAAAATCAAACGGCTCTATTTATGTTGAAAGTGTGTTTTCAAGTGATACTGGAATACGGTACCATTTGTACCGCCGCAGATATTATGAAAAATTACAAATTAGGCAATTTGATATCATTATGTGTTATACTAAGACACAATAAAACACGCAAGCAAATAAGTCTTACTGGTGTATGCAGCAATTGTTATTGTTCAAAATTATTGTCCAACTAATCTAATCTGAGCTTTAGCGATAAAATCCTTTTCCTTTGTATTTCATTATCACTAATTTAGTTATGCGTGTACCTCAATTGAAGAAAAGAAAACAACTCCCGCAATCTTGTTGATAGTTGTTGTTTGTTTGTTTTTTGCTTGCAAAAACGTTTCGAATGGTGGAGATTCGCAAAGGATTAATAGCTTTAATCGTATGTAAAACAAGCAAGCACCTAAAGGCCGTAACACACCAAACGCGACGCGGCAAGCAATATTTTAGATGATCATGCAGGAAACAAATATTATAAGAGGCTTTGACTTTTTGCTTACACACGATAAAGTTTATAATTGAGGTTTTCTGGTAATACTGGGAAATTTGCTAGAAATGCTTTTTATTCAAACTGTGGAGAAATTCTATTAAGTGGGGCGCGATTTCTGTCGCGACTCAAATTTTGATATAACTGGCGTAGAAACGCCCTTTCAATCAATTTTCAGTTATCATCTGAATAGCCATGCGATGATGATCCATCTATGAAAACAAGAGGTCAACATGTTTCTTTTCCTTTGTTTTATTTAATTTTGTTTAAAGAATTGCTCGCCGCGTCGCGTTCGGTGTGTCACGGCCTTAGCTCTTAACCGTTTCCTTCAGTAGCTGTTCTTGAGGTTGACAAACTACCACTTGTTACGGCAGAGTCTGATGCTTTAATGATATAACAAAAGAAAACCATGTTCTATATGCCTTTCTCATCGTTGTATTAGTTTTATCAACTTTTGCTCTCAAAGTGGTATTTGTATAATTACATGTGCGACGAAAAAGACAAGTCTCTGAAGACTTCTTCAAACTTGAAGATAGTACTTTGAATTAACTATCCATCTATATTATTTTGGGAATTAACGATATAACATCTTCTCCTTTAAATAGTTGGCATGATAAAATACCTGTAATCTAGCTGTGAATATAACATCGCTTCCTTATGAAAGCTCTGATATCTTTTGTTGATTTCTTTCTTATCATCAGAAGAAATTTTTGAAATGTGGAAATATGAATACAATGCAATTGATTTATTCACATAAAAATAATTAAGCACAAAAATCATACCGTTTTCTTCAGTAGCTCTTCTTGAGGTTGACAAACTGCCACTTGTAACGGCAGAGTCTGATGCTTTAATGATATAATAAAACAAAACCATGTTCTGTATGAATTTCTAATAGCTGTGTTTATGCAAAAACTCTTGCTTAAAAATGGTAATTTTTATATATGACGAAAAGGACCACGGTGGATATGTTCTGACAAACGGCTTTAAGATTTTGATGTGCAATAGTTATATTTCTGGTTAATGAACTCGGCTTATTTGTATTGCAGACTTCCTCTGCCTTAATGATAAAATATCGAAACAATTTCAAATTTGCTTTGAGCCTAAACTAATATATAACTTTAACAAAACTTTGACATTATTCAAACCTTTTATTTGGCTAGTTGGCTGCTCATATAACATAAGGTCTCCTAAAAGATTCAGACATTTGTTGTAACGTATAGGTTTTAATTGTGTAATCAATGTACTTAACTTTGAGAAGATGGGTTCTCTCGGAGAAGATATTCTGAGCTCCTCATCTAAACTGGAAAGAGCTTCATCATTAACTACTCGCTTTGAACAGTCCTTTGTCTATTTGAAAGTGTTGGCTCGTGCCTCGAACCACTAAACTCATTATAATCCAAACCATTTAGTTTTTTTTACATGATACACGAATTTTCTCTAAGAGTATCGCGAATACTTTCCTCTTACCAATTCTCTCGAAATAGAATAACCCTCGTTTGGCAATGAGCTTACTGTCACGGGCTGTGATATGGTTTATTTCACATTGGGGCGGTTTAGGTCTGAAATTCAGTGATTTGCATTTACAGTCCTGGAAACAAGTTGTAATGCATTTTTGTCAGTCAATTGTCTTTGAGTTCGCCGGGGACTATAATGCTTGATGATAGCCAAGTAAAGCAAGGTCAAGCGAATGAGCTGAAATTTGGGAGAAGATAAAGAGAATGTCAAATACATTAATCATTTAAGTTGTTGTTACATGAAATATGAGTGCATAACGCAATGCAGAAACACAACATATCTTTCACAAATTTTGAAGATTAATCAATTACAATAGTTTTTTGAAAACTCTCTTATGACGAAGAGATTCACAATTGATGCAGTGCAAATAGAAAACAAAAGCAGCATATCATCTACAACCATTGTACAGCCAAAACTTGTTTCTATTATTCCCCGGAAAAGATGGGCTCGGCCTCATAATAAACATATCACAGTATTATTGCTCAGCTCATTGTTCCTGGAATTTTGTTAGAGATTCGGACTAGCAAACTATACTCCCAGGTCTGATTCTCGGTGCATAAAACCAGCTAAATTTTGAAAATGAATATTTACAGTTGAATGGAGTTACAAATAGTCAAAACTTGGTAAGCATTTATTGTTCTTTTATCAACATGTTGAGCGACTGCATAATTCTTGTGCTAGGTTCGTTAGGATATGCATTGTCATTGGGTTTTTTTGAGGATTTTAATAATCCAAATAACTTTTAAAAACTTGTAATTTATACGCACATGTGGCTAAACGTCAAATATTATATTAACTACCATGTTTACAGTATTCATAAATAACAGATACGGTTTTAAATAGAGTTTGCTCAACCAACCATGCAACATCAGATTCTTTAGAGAGTGAAATTGTTTTACCATATATTACATACAGTGGTTATAACAAGGGGAGCAGCTTGTCATTCCCTTTCTAGACATATAAATAGAGCAAATATGTTGCCATGTTACTCCACGACAGTTCAAAACACTTTCAGAGAAGAAGGTAACATTAACTAATGAGGCTGTTACAGTCTATCCCACCCCAGCTGCCGCCGCCTCTGTATTATATGATATTAAGGGGGGGAAATGAAATAAGAATAGCAAAATTTTTACTAAACATAAAAATGAACAGTAATATCCAGAAAGCTTAGAAAATCATTGCACTTCACTATTTAGGCCTAACTGGCATACAATCATGCATTTATAACCCCTAGTGACACACGTCTTTGCAGGTTTCTGTCAACAGTCAAGTTCACGCTCTTGATAATTTACTACTTGAAGAAAGTTCGAGGAAAAATAATTAAAAATAGTAAAAAGTTAAATCAATATTCTGTAAAATACATTGACAAAGATTAAGAATGTGACTAGGAGGGCGCAAACCTACAATAGCGGACTTGCTACACCCGTCATTTCTACACAAATGAGACGGAGCTTTACTTTCTTCCCCATTTTGCTTTATTTTAAAGTCCTCTTTCATATAAAATAAACTTGCTTAACTACTGAACCAATCCTCTAGCTTGATATTCCAATATTTGTTTTGAATTTTAATTATATTCTCTGTTAAGAAAGAGCACAAAATGAAAAAGATAGTCAGACGTGCGATTAACTATATTCAGTCACTTTTGTATGCTATTATTTTTTCGCATCCTTGTTTGGTATGTCGTTTGTTGTAACACCCCTAGCTCATCCAGTTGTTTTAGTAAAAAGTACTGAGCATAGACATCTCCAATTTGTATTCTAGCAGCTGCAGTTTGAATATGCAAGATAATTTGATTCAGTTTTCTGGTAAAGTGTATCATAATGAGAACAATGGTAACTGTTGATTTAACATTTTACATATTATCAATATTAGTTAAAAGAATTTCTCGTAAATTTGTATATGCATGTAATTATTGGAGGACTACTAAAGAAACACATTGGTGACTTGCATTTCGAAGGCAAATTTCATGTATTTCGGTGACAATGAATTTTCATTTTTCTTAGCAATATTTTATCAATTGATAGATACATGAGTAACGATTGTTCTTGTGAAGTTTATCTTATACGCCTTATTTCAATACCTAAGCCAAAAAGTTGTTTTCAAACATGTAGATAGAGTTATTTAATTTTCAAAGAAAGACATAAGAATGTCTTGGAAGTGCAGCTATGATATCATACCGTCCTGTGAGAATCAAGAAAATGGAATTGCTTATGTTACTTTTCCACCCGTTATTCACCATAGTTGCATTCTCTTCTTATGATATTTCCTGGTTTTGACCGTTTACTGAATAGTTTGCGGGGAAGAATTCATACAAGAATGTAATTTTCCTATCAAATCTAACCTCAATGGCACCACAATAAAGCAAACAAAAAACAGGAAAGAGGAAACGGTAAAAATATCCAAATCTTTGATATCGTAATATATATATATATATATATATATATATATATATATATATATATATATATATATATATATATATATATATATATATATTTATATATATATATATATATATATATATATATATATATATATATATATATATATATATATATATATATATATATATATATATATATATATATATATATATATATATATATATATATATATATATATATATATATATATATATATATATAGGAAGCACAACGGTAGTATAAAACTATGTAGTTCTGACTAACTTTGTTCTGTTGTGCACGAGGCTGGATGCAAAATCGAAAGATGTTATTCTTCTCACTAGCTCTATCAACCATAATTTTAATTATAATGGGAACTTTTAGCAAAAGGAGACTTAGTGCAGAGGATATATTTGGTCTGAAAGCTAAAGCCTACATTATTTGCATATATGCATCTAATAGGCCATAGGCTCTTAAATCTTGGTCGCTGCATAGTGTAAAAAGTGTTATCACAAAACGAAGATAAAATAGCGTAAAGAAGCGAAATCGTCATATGAACCCAATGTTTAGAACTCGATTTAAATTGTTTGAATGGTTTAAAGTTCAACCAGTTGCTGCACGATTCGTTGGCCCTTATTTCACAGTAAATATTAAATAAAACCCCATAATTGATAACAGTTGATATAGCCCATTCGATAAAGGCAAGGGACTTATTTTGAATTTGAATTTGTTTTTTCCTTTTTACTCATTGTAATTTTTGACTGGTGACTGCCATTGTATTATCTTACTAATCTTTCACTTTCACTCTTTTCTTTCTAACAAATACGTTGAAAAAACAAGTTTTCAGTAGATCATAATAACGTTATGCACTACGATTGAATCTTAACACACACAACGCTATGTATGCATATGTACAAACAGACAGGGATCTTGGGCATTCCTAAAGTGACGTAAAAATTATGCATCCCCCAATTTAACAGAGACCAACGATGTACGAACTGAGACAAGCTTCCCTCTTTAAACCACATGTAAGAAAAACCAGTTCTGTAAAGGCTGATGACATTGTACGGAGACACCAAAGAAGTCAGGGATGGTCTACACAATCGATAACACATTTGTTGCATTAATGTTTCCTGGTGTTTGCCGACAAGAAAGGGAGAGGAACGTATTTCCAATCCTCCATTTGTGCCACTTTGAATTTCTGGCGACAGGGATATTGTACAAAACAAGAATACTATATTTTGTCTGTGTTTATTGAAAGGGAAGCAACTAGCTCAGTCGGCTGAGCGTACGATTAAAATACCGGAGGAGGGGACGTTAAGCCGTCGTTTCCAATGGTAGGAGTTTTACCCACTACCTGGTTAACTGAACACTTCTCAAAAGAGCAGGGTGTTAACCCGGTGCTCATCCACTTTCCACCGAAGCAAATTCATCGGTACACACTGAAAACAAGTCATTGTGATTTACCCAGCGATTTTTCCACAGATACGCATGCGCTAACATCAAGCACATCTGTCTTCTGCATCACACATTCTCCCTCACCTTCATTTTGTGAAAAATAGTTAATGCTTGGGTGGCGTTTACCATCCTTCGGAGGTAACGTAAGCCGTCGTTCCCAATGGTAGGACTTTCACCCCCTGCCTAGTTAACTGAAAACTTCTCCCAAAAAAAACAAGGTGCTAACTCGGTCACTCATCCACTTTCTACCCTGGCAAATTCATCAGGTACACACTGAAAACAAGTCATTGTGACTTACGTGTGCTTTCCCTAGCATATGCCTAAAAGTGAAATACCACTAAACTATTTGATACATTAAAACGTGAATTGGACAGATAAATAGACATGCAGTCATATGCTATTAAGAACCAAGCATTGCAACCTGATCAAATTATTGAAGACAAGTTCCCACACTTGTTACCGTCTCATTTCACCTTTGTCAAAGTCTTGAGATAATATTAGCCCCAGCTCCTGTCAGGGAAAGTCATATATGTCACTGTTCCGAGCAAATATTTTCCACCTGATAATTTAGGACAATGTTGATCCAATATTGCATCAACTATATACAAAACGCTTTACTCTATACAGAAAAAATAGATCTAATAAAATCGCCAATGTTTTGTTTGTGCTATATTTTTCTTATCATTAAACATCCGCGGTACCTTGTTACTAACAATTCCCAATTCTCATTTCTAAAGCACTCAAAGAACTTGCGAAAAAGCCGTAGAAATAATGGCCATTAATAGTTCAGTTGTAATTTCCTAACTAAGAATGTTCAAAAGAGTTACCGCTTGAATAGGTTTCTTTGAGTAGGTAGACTGTAAGGGTAAAGACATTGATATACAGAATAATAATCCTAAATTATCAGCTAATTGTAGAAATATTCCAAAAAAATTCGTTTGAACTGGATTCTGTCTTCTTAGATAGACAAATGTTTTCTTCATAGGTTAGGGGCTCTCAGATTCTGCGCACCCATAATTCCAAACATATACCACAGCCCCATCAATACACGGCCCTTTTTTGTTGTTTAATGTAGACTTCCCATGCACATGAGTTTTGTAAGAAGCAATCCAAGAAGGATTCCCGAGTGAAGGATTAAGAGAGCCTAAGTGATGGGAGAGAAGGTCTCAGAAAATTCAATGGAGATATTATGCGCCGTACACTTTTCATCACACAGTGGATTTTTTTTCAAGGTTAAAACTTCGAAATGCAAAAAAAAATGATTATTTGTTCACCAATTTGTTTCTTTGATCGTCCTGTATTATAAAAAATGAGCATGCAAACTTACGGGAATATTCTATTGAGAAACTGAAGAAATTTTTCGATGCTTTCTGACAAATTCCCCCAATTGTACTAATAAAATAACAATTTTTTCCGTCACTTTCTCAATATTTGGTAAAAACAAAATCAAATTTGTTCAAACTTAATTATAATTTCTAGGGATTTTCAACAGAACCTATAACGCTTGTAATCGAGGATATTCACATTTTCTCTGTCATCTCACGTAACGTATTTGCAGTTCACTGTTTCGCATACAAAAATCAAAAAAGAGCGAACATGACATGGGTGGTTCTTACAAAAACAGTGTGAGGGAGAAAAACTGTAGTGAAAAGGGATTATGAATAAAACCAGGAGAAATGCATTTTTAATCGATAATTTTAGAATTACAAGGGAGAGAAAACGTTTTTTATCTTTCAATCAGAGAAAAACATAAACGAAATATAACTTATTTTGAATATGCAGTACAGATTATTGATTTTTTAGGCCCCTATACTGTGTGGGCCTCGGTCCGTGTCCGATTGCAGGCTATGGTTAGTTCTTTTCCGGTTAAGAGAAGGACCAAAAATGCATTTAGTCCTTATTCAGTTGGAGATGAGGCTGAAAATGATTCTTAGCAGGGGCGTGTCTAGCTTTTCGTTTTTGAGGGAGCTAAAGCTTTCATCATGGTCAAACGGCTTGATGGAAATATTGTAGGAAAATAATTTCCCAAAAATTGAATTTTTTTTTTTTGAAATTTAAGAACATCTCCCGCAAATTGAAGAATGTTTCCCAAACATTTAGGAAAACATCAAGAAACTGTAGGAAAATTCCCGAAATGTGGAAGAATTCTTTAGGAAATTAACATAGATTCCCTCAAAATTGCATGGAAATTAAAGAAAATTTCCTGAAGGTGAGAAAGGTTTGGAAAAATCAAAGAGAATTGCCGAAAATTCAAGGAAATTTCAAATTCAGTACCAACATTTTATAGAAGCTTCATTAGGCCTAACCATGCAATTTATCCGCTTGCACCCAGAAGAGTGCACGACAAACGGTTAACCCTAAGTTCCTCCCTTGCCAGAAAAAAATAATGTTGGAACCTGTTTACTACATGACATCGGGCAAAAAGATAAACATTAGGTAAAAGACCTATTTGAAAAAGTATTGCTTTGAAAATACATTTTTTATTAAAGATGTTTTGTTCATTTTTGGTACAGATTGAAAAGTTTGGATTAACGATAACTTAATTGATGCGATTAAAAACATGTTTTTTATGGTTCATTTGATTGCGGCTTTAACAATTTGTATTAGTATTATTATTATTATTGTTATTAGTATTATTATTATTATTATTGCTATTAGTATTATTGTTATTATTATTAGTATTATTATTAGTGGGTAGTAGTAGTAGTAGTAGTAGTAGTAGTAGTAGTAGTAGTAGTAGTAGTAGTAGTAGTAATAGTAGTAGTGGTAGTAGTAGTAGTAGTAGCAGCAGCAGCAGCAGCAGCAGCACCAGTAGTAGTAGTAGTAGTAGTAGTAGTAGTAGTAGTAGTAGTAGTAGTAGTAGTAGTAGTAGTAGTAGTATCATTATTATTATTATCATTATTTGAGTTTGTTTCTGGAGGCCCAAAGAACTACACTTACAAAGTACGTTCGATCAGAGCAGGCACCGTCGTCGTGGGGGAGTGCAAAGTCAGAGGCATCTCGTTGGAACATAACACCATTCGATCGGTCAACTTCGAGGCGATGATCAACATAGTAAATCACGTAGATCCTGCAACAGGCCGAGCCTGGGAAGACGACGAAGACCTCATAGTTCCTGTCCATTATCCTCACAGCATCAGAAGAGACGGTCCCGGCAGATTTCTCACCAGACCCATTACCAAGGATTACAGATTGATCTACGACAAACGCGTCATCCAAACAGATCTTTCGACCCTCCCGTACGGTTATTGAAAGAGCGACACTATTTGACACTCAATTGAAAAAGAACATAAAAGAGGTGGATGTGACTTGAATTGATTTATTTAATGATGGGTATTCTAAACGAGGAAGAGACATTAGTGTGGGAACGCTTGTGGTGGCCTATGCATGCAAAAAGCCTACATAAAAAATATCGCAGAGTACGGAAGTAATACTATCCGAGTGTTGAAACTGAATGTAGAGAAAAACATATGAATCCCGTGTATTTCGCCTGTGTTTCATCTCAAGGAAGGGTCAGAGGGATTGGTAAAGTTTTTACGAAACCTTCACTTGTAGATTGTAAAGAGATGAAGAAGTACACGACTTCATGCCAAAA
>JAIGNY010000207.1:0-37500 GCA_020152595.1 Chiridota heheva
TCTTTATCCACTCCATAATATTAGTTTTCAAACCTCATCATCAGTTACTCACAGGCAGTGTAGTGTAGAGGTATGCGTGCAGAACTTTACATGAGCGACCTGGGTTCGAAAACTGCACCAGATGAACGGCTTTCTTTCTCGTGAGTTGTTATAGCGTTTTTTATTAGTTTATTTTCGTTGTTTTTGCATTGAGAAAAAACAAAAAAATAAGACTGGTATCAAAAAATCCTTAATTTTCATCATTCACAAGACAAAATATAAGCTCAAAATCAGAACCATAAGGTTTTGTGGTTCCGATGCTTTTTTTATAAGCTGTTTGAATTACAACATTTGCATTAACTGTCATGTCATTGCATATCATGAACTATTTGTTCCATATTTATTCATACGCCACAACCACCGTGCAGATCAATAACAATGTTGGCAACATCAGCATTTGCACAATTAAGATCATCAAAGTAAGTATGATGATGCAAAAACGGTTGCTCATTTATCCTATTTCAAGATTTTTTCAGTAAGCCCTGCCTACTCATTAGCATTCATGACATCACTACCACATTAGATGCATATTAATGACATATGTTGATAACGTAAGCATGTACACAATAAACAACAAAATTATCATGCCCTAATATGACGCAAAACGGACATATAGTTGCTCATTTATCACTTTAAGCCCTGCCCACTTATAAATATGCATGAAATCACCACCACAAACATTTGGTCACATCTGCAGACCATGAGCTATCTGTGTACCATACATGGATGTGAATCCAGTTCATAGTTTTTGAGTGTTTACTTGTGCTTTGCTTACAAAATCATATTAAGCCCCGCCCACTACGCATATTAATGAAATTCAACATTTTATACTATGAAAACATGAACACTAGCTAACATTAGAATAATTATAACAAACATTACACAATACAGATATGTGATTGTCAAAATAAGAGCATTTCAAGATTTTTTATATTAAGCCTGGCCTACTCATTAATATGCATATTACCACCAGCAACATTAGGGCACGTCAATAGACCATGGGCTATCTGCATAACACATGAATCCAGTATACTGTTCTTGAAATATCGTGTTTACAAGCTCTTTACAGCAAAATCATATTAAGACCCGCCCACTATGCATATTTATGAATTTTAACGTTTAATATTTGTTAAACATGTCTGTTTTGTTTCGTGTTTTGGTATAATTATGGTATTGACTGGTATGTACATGTTTATGATGTAAAAATTGTTGACTTTCATTAATATGCATAGTGGGCGGGGCTAAATATGATTTTGTAAACAAGCACAAGTAAACACTTGTGTAATGTTCCATTTGATTCCAAGTCTGTGGTTGCCTTCATAATCCAGTTTAGTGCTAGGATGAAGAGGAATCCTGACATTGCACATCCTTACCCGACTCGGGTGTTGATAATGAACCAGTCTGATAATTTTCCATCAAAATACTTACAATACCATCTTGATCTTTTTTTGTTCTCTACTAAAAAATGCCTCCACACACAAAAAAAGAAGTGATATTTTCATTCAAATCCAAAACATAAATCAATATTTGGCCGATAGCCGTCAACTTAATTGCCAAAAGACCACCTATTGTGTGTAGCCATATACACTGTTTACATCCAGTAAACATGGTATGAAGGCAACGGTCGTACCTGGGAAAATTATGCAATATTTTGTTGTTTTCAGCAAGTAACCGCGCGACACAGGTAAACTTGATTGGCTCACATAGCTTGCATGAAATGTGTTAGTGTCACTATGGGTGTGAACGCTATATCCTTCTAAGTAATGTCTTTGCTTGATGGAAATGGACAATTTTAGACTCGCTATGTCTATCACTATCTTATTTCTTTGGGCGAAGCTCTCCTTATGCATAGAGTACTGTACTTTTCAAACTATTCTATTAACAAATTCACTAAGCTGCCACTGATATCGGACCAGTATGTACACGCCACCTGTAAATAAGCATGTAGACCATAGTTGTGATGCCAAGTACCAGCTGACAAGTCCAGAAGCTCAAAACAGACGTTTCGACTCGGCTGTATAACTACTGCCTGGCGTTAACGCTGTTCCACAGAAATCTTGTGATAGGCTACAAAAATAGTCATCTGGCACGAAATACACCATGAAATCTCTTCTGTAAAGAGACTTTATGAGAAATGTTCACTAGGATTAAGACACAAAAATGTTATTGAATGTCTGTTCCTTCACAGTGGAGAAGAATAACAGATGTTGATTGAAACATGAAAATGTCCACACGAAAAAAAAATATGTTGCACAATTCAAGAGAACGTGTGAAGAGAGGATGCAAAAGGCAGTGCACTTTTCAAACAAAATGTATAATGAAAATTGTCGCTATACTACATACAGTACAGATATGCACACAGTATGTGTATATATACGGGCCGGATGAGTGTACACTTTCTGCCGCAGGCGCCTACTTGTTTCTGCCAGTAGGCCTGAATTTAATGTTTAAAAATCTAAGTAAGTTATGCATGTTGATTTAATTTGTTTTTTTAACCCACCTAGTTTATTTTATTGTGCACTTGTGTAATCTTGCTATGTTTTTGCGTACGTACAGTCATGAAGTCAGGGGCTCAGGAAAACTGCAATACAGTATGCTAGTTGTGCGAAAGTTGACGAGGAGTTGAAATTACTTGGTGAGTGGAAATGCTGGTTTCATCGAATTTAATCGCCACGCTGTATAAGAGGCTGCTGAGCGCCTTTTTCATTTATTTTTCCAATCCTGAGGGTGGGGCTTAATAGGATTTTGCTGAAAAGAACTTGTAGCGCAAGAGCGGTAAACTGGATTCATATACAGGACATCACCATCAAAAACAATAGGGCACATCTACAGACCATGGGCTATCTGTGTACCATATATTTCAAAAACAATAGGGCACATCTACAGACCATGGGCTATCTGTGTACTATATATGACATGAACCCAGTGTACCGTTCTTGAGATATCGCATTTACAAGCTGGCTATCACAAACACACATACGCCATCATAACTGCATAGTTTACTATCGCATCGGAACCAAATATGACCTAATTTTGCCTAAAATGAGCAAATTTGCATATTCCTGCCAACATTTTCTTAAATTTGACTTTTTATTGAAAAGTTTATTGTCTTAGCAATCATATAAACCAGATTTTCACAACTTTCCTTTTGTTTTCAATCACAACAAGAGTGATAGAAAACGAAAGGAAAGTTGTGAAAATGATCTTTGGATATAAAAAGTTTCGCAAAATTGCAGTCACGTTGAAGAACCCTGGAATTCTAGAAGTTAATATCTTTCATACAAGACGACCTTGCTTAAGCCTTAAATTGCTTATTTCTAAACCAATTTTAATGTTATTTTCATTATTTCCAAAACTATCTCAAAAACATTTAATTACAACTTCACTCTAAAAGAAACAAAACGTAGAAGTTTGACTTCTTTTTACTTCCAACTGTATTTCTCGTTTACATCAGCATAATTACAAAACAGAAGCATTGCAGGACTCTGGTCAACCATAGTTTACTTTCCTTTCTTTGCTTTGATCTTCCTCAGGTAGAAATCCAACTCCTTGCCTTCCAAGATGAAGCCATCCGCCCTGCCACACTGACCAGGTCGAGATGAGATAGAAGCTGAAAAATGAGTGAAATGGTCGTTTATGGAGGACTTCTAATCTCTTAATGTTTTCTTCAATGCATTTACCTGTAATTCAACACCCAGGGGCCTCAAGCCATTGATGCCATTTCTGTTTCAAATATAGCTGCATTGACCTTCAATTCCAAAATGAATAAGAGTCGGAACTGTGCAGGAGGGGAGGGGGGGGAGAATACCACTCAGTGTGGCAAAACCATTTCTTGTATGATGCAACTATTTGTGAGTAACAGTTACAGATGAGCAGTTGGAAATGGGGGTAAGGTAAACCAACCCTGTCCGCTATCCACAGATAAGAATCACAACCAGCATACTACAACAAGTCAAAATACAGACAACGCCCCTGGTAAGATATTTTTAGAGAGGTGCTCCATCTTGCCCTTTTTTCACATATCAAGAATATTTTGTTTACAAATTATTTTGAGCTTTACTTTACCATGTCATGCTGCTTCCACTTTTGCAACACAAAAAAGGAAGCAGTAGACCACTTTTTAATCACTTCATCTCCAAATAACATTTAAAGCAGAGTTGTGAAATAATTATAAATTTACCACAGTAATGAATGAAGGTGTCGAAAATCTTCCTACGAATATTTGTGACGGAAACAATATTAAAGCAGTGAATACATCTTTATATACTTTCCTCTTTTGCAATTTAATGAACTTTTTATCACACAATTACATGGTAGACATGTTTAAAGCACATGTTTACCATGTATACAGACAGTGTACTCTTGTTTACTCTATTTTTCTTTTTTTAATAATCCCCCCCCTCCTGATTTTCCGATGGGTTATAATCAGCTCTGAATTAAATTGATTTTAAAATTCATGCTGCATTGCTCCAGTTTGTCGACTTAGTAAACCTTCTGCTCACCCGGCTCCCAACTCTTTCTGTCATCTAAATATTTGCAGACTTGATAAATTTGATAGAAGGTAACTATCATTGAAATCAATGATCACAACTAAAGTGTTGCCACCAATAGAGCTGTGAACATTTAGGGATTTTAGTAATCGTGTACACGCCAAAAAAAGCGAGCGTGTATCGTGTTTTCGGAAATACACCAAAATTGCTCCAAAACTACGAGGCGAAGTAAAAAAATCGCTCAACCAGTACGGCGCAAAAGGACTCCATTGCCCAAATAAACGCTTAGTTTTGCTTTCCAAATTGTAAAAAGTTTACTTCTACAGTGTAAATCATCATCTTTATGGAAAATATGCATGGAAATTCAGTTTAGAAAGAACAGACAACTTCCTTTCAATGTCATTTAAACTCAACATCGCGTAACTTTTTTGTCATATTTGCAACGGCTTTCAAAGTTCTTCTGTGAAAATCTTGCATACTAGGCCTATGATATACCTCGCCGTAAAACATTTTAAAACTATGCCACCACCACCAGGAAGTTCTGAAATATCATCCCTCTTAAAAAAATCACTGCCATCTTTGCAAAGCATGCAGAATTTCAGCTCTGTTAAAACCTTTTTCTGTTTGTTTATTTTGCAGTATTTTTTCTTTCTTGCAAAATTTATTTGACATATCAGGTAATATTTACATGTAAATGTACTGATTGTCACGATTTAAGTATTTTTACGTGTTTTTTGGTCAATTTAGCAGCTTGTAAAACGGGCCTTAAATGCGTGAGATTTAAAGCCTTGTGGCCTAAAGTTAGGCCTATTGTAAGTTTCACTGTTTACTGCTGCACATTCGCAGTGCATTTGACAAGTAAGCCTACTTAGATTTCGGCGAAATCAAAGAGCATAATATCCCCAATCATTGGCGATTACTGCGCATTTGTGATTTGCACATTTAACAAGGATTATGCTAATCGGGTGTACAGTTTGTAAAAAGTCATTGATTGGAATTTAATCGGCCGAATGTGTGATTGAATCCTGAATGATCATATTGATTTTCAACGGCAAGACCGACTATGAAAAACGATTACTCGCAATGAAGTATTTAGTAAACATTTACAAGGATTTGCGACATGTAAGCGTGTACACGCTAAACCGTCACAGCTCTAGCCACCAATCAATCCAGGGGTAAGGTACATCCATCATCCCACTAGTGCTTACGGTTAAACGCTCACAACTCTTCAAAACGTTAAGTAAAACATCTAGTTTTATCACCCATACGGTTAACTCTAAGACATGATATTTGCATTTTGGTGAGATTCTTGGCCTATTTGTTCTCCGAATCTGCATGGTCTCTTTGTTTGGAAGCTGTACCAGTCCGCGAAAATTTCATTTAACACTAAAAATATATTTTTTCTTTACCCATTTTTGAGTGAAGATTGGTTGCAATTAATTTCTAAACACTCGCTAAGTTTGGCAGTCAAATGTCTAGTGAATTAATCGCAGCAGCACTACATCCCACTCCATACTAAGATCCAACATTTTTGTAGTAATCCCACTGCTTAACGTACACACGTTAAAGGAATATTCCCATATATTTTTATTTTTTCATATATGATAAGAGAAAATTTGTAGAAACAAAGTGGTGAAAAAAGTATGTGAATATCTTGTTCCGTTTAGAAGTGATAACAATTTAAAGGGTAGAAAAATGCTCTTAAAAACACCTCGTACAGTATGTCATTCAGTTTGGTATGTCATTCAGCTTGGTGATGTCATCAAGGCAATTCCAGCACAGTTCATATGTATTTCTTATGAATTTAATCACACTTTTTTTACATTATCGAACAGTATTTTTGCTTAATTATAGAGATAGGGTGGAATATATAAATTACACAAGATTTTGTTTTTTCTTGGTGTACATCACATTTGCAATGAGAAAAAATTCAAATCATTTTAAAGGAAGTACAAGACATTTTGTTTAAAATGTGTCTAAGACATCACAGATGTTGCCAATCAGTCACTTTTGTCTAAATTTAAATTTAAAAAAAAAAAATCACCACTTTGTTACTAGAATTTTTCTTTATCATATATGAAAAAATTAAAAGCCATGAAAATATTTCTTTAATGAATATAAGGTGTTTCACGTCTAACTAAGGAAAGTGATTAGAGCTGTGACCGCTTAGCGTGTACACGCTACACGCTCGCAAATCTTGTAAACGTTTACTAAATACTTCATTGCGAGTAATCGTTTTTTATACATCCTGTCATGCCGTTGAAAATCAATATTCATGATTCAAATCACACACACATTCGGCTGACAAAATTCCAATCAATGATGACTTTTTACAAACTGTAAACCCGATTAGCATAATCCTTTTTAAACGTGCTAATCACAAATGCGCAGTAATCACCAATGAATGGGGATATTATGCACTTTGATTTCGCTGAAATCATGAGTAATTGAACTTGTAAAATGCACCGCGAATGTGCAGCAGTAAACAGTGAAACTAACAATAGGCCTAACGCTAGGCCATAAGGCTTTAAATCCCACGCAATCAAGGCCCGTTTTATCGACCAAAAAAACACTTGAATCGTGATAATCAGTACATTTACATGCAGATATTACCTGATGAGTCAAATAAATTTTGCAAGAAAGAAAAAATATTGCATAATAAATAAACAGAAAAAGGGTTTTAACAGAGCTGAAATTCTGCATGCTTCGCAAGGTGGCGGCCATTTTTTCAAGAGGACTGATATTTCAGAACTTCTGGTGGTGGTGGCGTAGTTTTGAAATGTTTTACGGCGAGGTGTATCATAGGCCTCGGTATGCAAGATTTTCACAGAACTTTGAAAGCCGTAGCGAATAGAACTACAAAGTTACGCGATGTTAAGTTTAAATGATATTGTAAGGAAGTTATCTGTTCTTTCTAAACTGAATTTCCATGCATATTTCCACAAAAATGATCATTTATACAATAGAAGTAAGCTTTCTACGATTTGGAAAGCAAAACTCAGCGTCTATTTGGGCAATGCAGTCAGTACTTTTGCCATACTGGTTGCACGATTTTTTTACTTCGCCTTGTAGTTTTGGAGCAATTTTGGTGTATTTCTGAAAATTACAGTACTAAACTCGTGTACACGATACACGCTCGCTTTTTTTGGCGTGTACACGTTTATTAAATTCCCTAAATGTTCACAGCTCTAAAAGTGATCCATTGCCCAACATACAGGTAGGATCTAAAGCCTAACCCTAATGTATCTCAAACATGCATTGCCCTGACAAACAGGTCAAAGTAAAAAATATGTACTCAAATGTGTTCATAAATACGACCAGTCCCCCTAAAAGTGATCCATTGCCCAACATACAGGTAGGATCTAAAGCCTAACCCTAATGTATCTCAAACATGCATTGCCCTGACAAACAGGTCAAAGTAAAAAATATGTACTCAAATGTGTTCATAAATACGACCAGTCCCCTCCAAAAATGATCCCTTACACAAGAGTTGGAAATAATTAAAAAAAATATCATGGTTCTAAATAAAGGTGTCTAAAATCTTCCCACAAAAATTGTGACAGAAATAATATTAATGTAGTGAATACATCTTTATATACTTCCCTCTTTTGCAATCTAATGTACTATTCATCGCATGATGTACAATTACATGTGGGACATTTTTAGAGTGCATATTTACCATATACTGTTGTTTACTCACAAATTTTAAAGAAAAAAAAAAATAATTGACGCCATTTCCCACAGGAACAGAAAATGGCTTTTATTTTTTTATATATTGTTCTGAAACTTTTTAAATACCCCAAAACAAACTGATTTTTTTTTTTTTAATTTTCGTGAAAATGAGAAGTAACTTAAAAGTGCATAGGCCCAAATATCTACACAGCAATACCTCTCTGACAATTTGCTTTTTAAATCGTTTGCAACCTGTTCAACAAATGTTAATTAGAATGAACAAGATGTAATATATTCTTTTGTTTCTACACCGCAAAAAATCCATACGAACTTCAAGCATTTCTGTGTACAATGGCATACAAGGAATCTATACGGCCAAAAAGAATACTACCCACCAACCCCAATTTTTTTAACAAGTTGTAACAGTCAGCCTAAATACACATTCCCCACTTCACAAAGCAAGATTTTGAACAGCCCAAAGGAATACTCGCTTCCTTATGCCATTTTTTGTTTTAAATTTCTGTAATGTAATGCAAACTCACCATAAAGTCTTCCGGTAGAAAAGAGCTCCTCCAGGTTTGTGGCGACCTTTGAATTCTTCTTCCTCTCCTCGAACTTTTTCGTGGCTTTCTTGGAACGTTTGCGATGGAGGACCTCGTCCTCAGCTTCAGACTAAAATGGGTGAGAAGGCGGATATGCTTTCATTTACATCAAACTCGTTGTTTAAAATTGAGCTGTTTGCTAAACACAAATTAAAAAATATATTGAAAATTCATAACATTTATTTGCCAGAACTCAAACCAAAAGATATTTCAGAAATTTGAAGTTTTACACAAAATTTAAAACCTTTACTTTTTGAGTCAAGACATCTGCAGATCTTAAGTTTGCAAAAGTGTAGATTGTTTCATAGTTATGCCAGATGAAGTTCCAAGATTTTTGAATCTGGTGACTATTTTTGAATGTGGTGACTATTTCTTAATGTGGTGACTATTTTTTAATCAGGTTAACATTTTTAATCTGGTAAACATTTTTTAATCTGGTGACTATTTTTTGATTTGGTGACTATTTTTATATCTGGTAACTATTTTTTAATCTGGTGACTATTTTGTACAGGGGAAGGTGCATTTGCTAACAACACGAGGTCCGACACTGAAACCTATGTGATTTCATTAACCGTTTAATCCCAGGGGGTCCAAAACGTGACTGCAATTTTCCACAACTTTAAACAAAAACAAAAACAAAAAAAAATCATAACTTTTCTTTCGTTTTCTATCACTACAAGTTTAAAGTATATGAATGCTAAGAAGACAATACACTTTTCAATAAAAAGTCAAATTAAAGAAATTATTGACATAAATATGCAAATTTTATGCAAATTATTTTATTTTTAAGCTTGTATTACTGCTTGTGAATAATGAAAATGAAGGATTTTTCTTACATATTTAGATTGCTCGTTAAAATTTTCTTTCCAATGATACCAGTCTAATTTTTTTTTCTCAAAGCAAAACATGCATAACCAATGAAAATAAATAATTAATAATCACCGTTGTAATTACTTGCAGAAAAAAAAGCCAAGCATCCGGCTCGGTGTTCAACCCGGGCCATTCATGTTAACTTACCTAACACTAATTGCTGCACTAGATTGGGATTATGTCTTAGTGTGTGGATTTCTTTTGATACTTAAATTACGCTATGAACAAAGAGGTAGTTGCTCTTTGTGTTTTCAATTGAAAATAGGTGTGAAATGGCATTTCTAATGGTATATATCCTGTAGGGGAGTTGTATCGCGATCAGAAACTACGATTTCTGCCAAATTTTGGGCTACGATTTTTGTAAAATTTGGGGCCCAAAAAGGCTGAAAATCATGGTAATTTTCATACCTTTTGCCCCCAAAAAAGGATATTGATGATATAGGAGCAGTCAAAATTTGACTGTTATTCGATGCATTGATGTCTTAGGGAGGCGAGCCAACTTGCGATATGCGGCATGCCGCCGAATCTCGCAAAACTGCGGGATTTTTTTCTATTCATGACGGATTAAACGCACCCATAACACATGGTTCAGTGAAGCCATTGTACCAACACACTTTCCTGCATAACAATAGGAACAATACCTCGCGATATCGCGCGGGATATCGCTGGTAATCCTGTTGGAAAGTACCTCCAACCATGAAGCTAGTAATAGCTCCATGCTCCAACTGAACAAAGAATGATATACCGTTACAATAATCTTATTTCGGAAACGTAATGGGATTGTGAAGGTCAAGTACTCGGATTAAAAAAAAGAACCTATTATTGCTCGTGATGTGTTCCGCGAAAAATAACATGTTCAAAACAAGTTACAAATAATATCGTGATTCAAGTGACAAACTCCTGTTAACAGTACCGTATCAGTTAAAATAGTTGCGTCGAGCCCAAATGTATCAGTTTTTAAACTAGAGAAAAACTGAAAATTAATGAGTCCCTAAATATGTCTCTCGGCTTTAATTTTGCAGTGATAATGATATTGATCTTTCATCAAAAAAAAGAAAAACAATTTCAAAAAATCTTTTGACAACTTAAAATTTTAAGTCTTTTTCTTTCTTATCTTTCACAACATTTCAAGAATCAAGAAATCATGACCAAATAATGTTTTACATTTTCATTTGTGTGTATCTTTTTCTTGTTAGACTTTATGTTCAATTTTTCATGGATTGATGACTTCAATGTTTTAGTCAAAATCGGGAATTTTAAACTTTTAGTTTATTTCAAGCCTATACTTATTTGTGCACTGAAATTTTACTCAACAGAATAAAGCAGTGACTGAAAAAGAAATAATCAACTTACTCAATTTTGCCGACTTTATTCCGAATTTAATCCAATAAAAATAATGATAAATATCAGTAATATCGATCGCGAAATTGCTCACAGATAATGGTCCAAACTTAACAAAATTCCTACTGTCCCGGCATGTACATAAAATACCCCTACACTATTAAAAAGGTAGATCCTTTTTAAACTTAACAAAATTCCTAGTGTTCCGGCATGTAAATAAAATACTTCTACACTATTAAAAAGGTAGATCCTTGTAAAAAAAAAACTCTCTCCAAGTCTTTGTTTCATTTGGTAACAAAAATTGTTGATAAAAAAATAAAAATTATGAATACGGCAAAGTGGTATGCACCATAGAAAGGTTGAATGGAAATAAACTCAGATCAGCAACTTTCTCATTCACTAGCATTCCTGCAAACTTTGCACCCACAGCTTTCTGTTATCTCCGAACATAAAATGAGATCTTTTGAACAAAACCCAGTTTCCGTGGGAACTGCCCCGGTACCCCACATATTCATTGTTTAATGGCGCTTGTTCAAAGATATTATATTTCATTGACACTTCATACATTTTCAAAACCCAATTCTGACTGGGTGATTTATGACCTTGCCCAGGTGGTGGCCTACTTATTATCAAGGGCGCGGTTTGTTGAAAGATTATGTAAAGATTCAATCACGGAAAATCAAAACATAAGACACATTCCAATTAGAGAGGGGACGGAGACCCTAGCTATACATTTCGTGAAATGTATAAATGACGGCGGTTAAGAGGCGCACGACTTATATGATCACTTAAAAAAGTTTGCTGTTTTGTTTTTGCAGTATGTGCGTGGAACATTATTTTAGTGATTTGATTCGGCACCTTCTAAGGAACCTTGTAAAAGATATTTTCACACGATCATATAGAAATTATAACAAATTCCTGGTGTAAAATTTGGGATACACTTTCGCTCGACTCAGTTGCGTCTCCGTCGTTTTGTTAGTTCTGGAAATAGAATTTAATGAATATTCTGATTTTGGGCATACTTTTCAACAATGGTAGTGACGTGAATTTTCAAAACACGGAGCAAAAAAAATTCCCCCGAAATTTCATTTATTTTATTATTTTTTGGTCGGTTTTCTTTGGTGTTTCACTTTATTTGCTTATGGAATAAAACCACAAATTATGTTTTCGTTTCTTATTACGTTATTGACTTTCTTAATAATTGGAGGAGAAATTTTAGGACTTAATTTAACCAGAGTTTTTGGAATAGATACAAATTTCGGAATAAAACATGAAATCTGTGTAAGACCCTAGCTTCATTTTAAAAGGGGAAGAGTGCTAGACTTAATGCGCGCGAACATTAAACGAGAGCACTCAATTTTTTAAAAAATAGGTTCCATTGAATACGTAGAGCAAATTTTACCGATCTCACCTCCCTTAGTATCGATGGCCCATGTGTCAAATGAATTATAATTCATTTAGTCCACTTATAACCACGCAATTTTATTAAAACTTTCTGGATTGAAATACAATATATTCTTACGCTATGTTGTCCGACATTCCCCAGGTGTGGAAGGTTAACGTAGTACACGTGGTATGCGTGTAGTTAACTTTATGTATATACGAGCAAACAAATAATCATTCCTTGTTTTTTTATGTAAATTGCAAACATTAGAATATTCATTACTACATAACAGCCCCAACGAGGTTAGAGAGCTGTTTGGAGGGGAGGAAGGGGGTAAAACGACAAAATCATTGAACAAAACCCTTTTTTAAAGTGCACTATTTTTATATGATGCAGCATAATTCACCGCATCACTGCTCGAAGACAAGTTTGGCGCTGACCCAGATTTTATATATCTAGAGAGCTACAGCTGAATTTACCAAGTCCCGCCTTCTAAACTGTTGGACGATTGCAATATTTTTCGTTTTCAAGATGTGAATGAAATATTGGGTTTCACATCAATCAATAAATGTCTTTCACCTCACAACTCGTGCTACTTCTAAATAATATTGAAGAGTGTTTTGAAGAGATCGATTACATGAATATCAAATGCAATGTTTCAGTTGCCAAAAGTTTGGACAAAAAATATTTTCTTACACATTGCAGTTGTCATAGTAGTTGCGCGAAACTTTATGTGTTTAACCCGGGTGTTCAAATTACGGCTGGTTTTTTTTTATAGTTTTTTATTATTGATCAACATCTTAGAAGCCATTAGAACTATGACTTTTTAATATCTCATAATAATTATTTTTTCTTTGGCACACTTTAAATGACAGTCATGTATAAAAACCCATTTATAGCCATCTGATAGTAATCATTTTTCCTTTGGCACGTTACAAATGACACAGTCATATATAAAAACCCATTTATAGCCATGTTGCTTCTTGTGTTATACCGTGTATAGTACCTATCACGAATATAGTATTCTTATTAAGAATATATTTATTCATCCATTGGACACGATTTTAAATGTTGTGCATTCTTAAAAGTAATGTTTGACTCAGATTTAATTTGTGCTGTGTAATGATGTTGAAACACTCTTGTTCTAGTGTATCATTGCACTTGTTGATAAAATGGCCGCGGCCGACGGGCACCTTAAACCAAGTTGGCAGAAAACAAATGAACAAAAGAGTTGACTTTGTTTCATGGGGTTCGTATGTCTAGCAGACAGTTGACTATTCAAAAGGGTGGGGTGGGGATGTAATACAGAAACAGGTGCTCATGTAATGAAAAATGAGGTGGGGGAGAATGGGGGTAATGTTTATTATTGCACCTAACGTGTATAAAATGGCCGAGCAGCTGACGGGCACCTAAAACCAAGTTGGCAAACAACAAAAAGTTGACTTTATTTCATGGGCTTCGAATGTCTAACAAACAGTTGAATTCTTGAACGGGTGGGATGGAGTGGGGATGTAATACAGATTGTTCCTGCAATGAAGGAAAATGTCTAGCTACGTCACTAGAGGTCTTGTTTTTATATCCTAAATATACACTTCTTGCGAGGGTAAAGATGTTAATTTTCCGAATCATAATCCTTAACTTTCGGAAAAGCGATTTTCTTCACCGGTCATTACTCATTTAGTGCACCCATTAGAATTTTGCAATGGGCGAGTCCTGTAACCTATCAACAAAATTCCTTGAAAGTCAGGATAAAATAATACATTTATGTCAACACCGCTCTGAAAAAAAAAAAAAAAAAAAACACCACGTTTTGAAATTAGGTATTAAAGCAGTGTGGTCAGCAAAATGTACCAGGCACATTTGATTCCTGCTGTAGCAGAGAAGTCGCTGTAGCAGAGAATTTACTGCAGAGGGAGGGGGAAGGGAGGCGGGAGGTAGAACGAAAGAGGGAAGAACAGGAGCGGTAGCTATAGCCTAACTAATTTGGGGAACACTTCATTGGTAGTAAGCTTGTTTTTCTTTTTATTGGAGGGGGTGTCGGCTAGCAATTATCTGGGCACCCAGTGAGGGACAGAGTTTATTGCGATTTGTGGTAGCTGATAGTATGTACAATTACATGAGAAATGTACATGCAACAGGGCAATGGCACCTTTTTATAAAATGTGAGGGCTTATTCAAATTATGAAAATATTTTCGTTGTTTTCATCTTTATTTGTTCTTTTGATTTCTATTTTTTTTTTTTGACATTAAAACAGTTTAAGTTTTTATCTCCGTATAACTAATGTCATTGGCATTACATAAATTTTTAATCACTCAAACTAATGCCTTGAATTAATTGTTTTGGGGAAAATACACCAACCAGTAAAACCAACCGACGTATTTTCGACAGAATTTCAGGTGTATGCCGCATATTACTTTAATCACAATGCTTCTGTTACGATAATGAGTCCAAGGAATATCCCTTCAGCGCGCTCTACAGGCGTGCGCTATGGGCGGGACAGCGTGGTTTTCCAAGAAGAGATTCATAGCGCGGCTTGTTGGAAGTAGTTCCGGCGTGGACGAAAAATGATTTCAAGGCATGCTCACTGCGCTTTTATTCGTGGGGATTCAATCTGCCTTTCGTGATTACTTTTAAACAAAATCTGAGAGTAGAAAAAACGTTGGAAAACAAAAGTATTTCTTCGACCCATATTACGTCTCGGACAACAGAAAATGGTTCTTCTGTGTAGTACCAAGGTTGAAAATGTGTATTCCCTTTTCTTTTTTTTTAAGACACAAAATTAATGGTAAGATTTATTTCAAATTTGTTCCCGTAAGTAGGTCAAAAGTTTGAAGCTAAAGGAACGAAAGTTCTTAATACCTTTATTGCTGGACGTAATACTAGAAGAAAGTACACGACACAATGCAACATTTTATTCTAGAAAATTGCAATATGTAATGCACGTGTTACTTATGTGACCGTACGGCCCACATAAAACTTCATAGCGTACAGTACAGGTATACGGTGTACATGTGGTATGTGTGTAGTAACGACCTAACACTAGTTGTAATTACAACAGGGGTGAGTAAGTTGGATTATTCTAGTTACAATCAAAACCGTGACAATAAATCTGCGTAGCGGTTAACAGTTATCCTGAAAACCTTTTATCTATCAGACCATATAATCATGTCATTTGCATGTAACATTACCGCGAGATTCTCCGCCATCTCGCAGTGATTAGGGGCCATTGTATACAGACACAATGGATGGAAGTTAATGAGCTCTATGCCTGAGCGCATTTGGGTGTTTTAATCCGTACGTGATTCCGCGGTAAAACGATTTCTTTTGTCCACGCGGCCCGACGCGGCGGCTTAAAAAAGAACGCAGAATCCCGTATATCTCGAGTTGGCTCGACTCCCTTAGTAAGTTCCTCACAGGTTTTCAGGCAAAAGCAAGGTCTTAAAGCCTTGACAAGATTTTGAAAAATTCGTTTGCAGGTTAAATTCTGTGCATTTTTGAAATTTTCTCCCTTTCAACCTATAACCCCCATCAAAAGTTACATTTTCTGAAAGCACTATTCAAGCTCTTTCAAATGATACCAGGATCACTACTGTGGGCCTATCAATACAATAATTGTTATGAACATTGCCAGTCCAATTAGTTGTACCACAACCGCGTGGGTCACAAAGGGTTAATCAACAACTAGTGATGTGCAAGTCAATGCCCTTCAAGTAAAAGGTACAGGAGAATTGCTCTGTTAATTATAGATGAGAATAGAATGCAGTGGGCTGATACCCTCTTAAAAAGAGATCAGGGTTTTCAACTTTTCATCCACTTTCCCTTAGAAACATCTGCAAATAAGCTCGGACAAACATGCCTAGTTTTGTACTACTCACATCAAGTCAAAGGTTAGCAATTAGATTAATTAATTCCATGGTCATTCAACAAGAAAATATTCCTGTGTAAAAACACTACCAGAATACAAACAACAAATACAACTTCAATACACATCTTTTAATCAAGCACTCACTCTTTCAAAATTTGACCACTACAGATTATGGGATAGGCTATCGTCTTTATAGAAGAGGTCAGTGTAACTATGACATTGTCGTCAGGTGCTGGGACTGACTGGACCAATACGGCACAGCCGCCCATCAGAAAGACTAATTTTTAACATCATTCCTCTTCAAAGACAGTTTTTAGGGCAAAACAAAACAAATTTTAAAATTGAACCTTGAATTACTTACTTATGAATGAGTCGACTATACACTGCAATTCACTCGCAATAAATATACATGTTCAAAAGTGTTAGGAGTTTTGAATATACACCCAACTTGCATATTACTAGGTTTCACTAATTTATCTTTCACTCAGGTCTATAAGCAGGTAAGTTTCTCCAATTAAAGAAGTGGAAAAACAAAAAATTCCAAATAATTTTTTCACCTACCTACCTGATTTTGGGAAATAAAACTGGAAACTTAACATATTTTATATTTGGCTTAATGTTTAAAAGCTGCCCCTGCCCCTCATGAGAAAAAACGTTTTATTTTTTTAGATATAATTTTTCTTCTCTATAGATTTAATTTTTATTTAAATTAATAATCTCAATTAGCCTCATAAATAAAATACTTTACATGGATACAGAACACAGAATGATAGACGGGTCTTTATCAGTCAGAATAGCTTCATTCTGAATTGTAGGATTATAGCTAAAATCCCAGAGCTTCTTCACCAGGGGATTGAGCCTTAAGGGTGCCCCTGGACTGTTAAGGGTGCCCCTGGACTGTTAAGGGTGCCCCTGGACTGTTAAGGGTGCCCCTGGACTGTTAAGGGTGCCCCTGGACTGTTAAGGGTGCCCCTGGACTGTTAAGGGTGCCCCTGGACTGTTAAGGGTGCCCCTGGACTGTTAAGGGTGCCCCTGGACTGTTAAGGGTGCCCTGGACTGTTAAGGGTGCCCTGGAGACTGGACAGGGTGCCCCTGGACTGTTAAGGGTGCCCTGGACTGTTAGGGTGCCCCTGGACTGTTAAATGTGACACCGACGCATAAATGTGCCCCTAAACAAGTCTAGCACCCTGCCCCTTTTTAAATCAAGCAAGGGGTCTGAAGTGAGTTGCAAACTTACTAGCTTGGCACCCTTTTTCCTCGCCAGGGGTACAGCATAGTGAGCCTCATACCACTGCCTGAATGGGGTGGAGTCGATCTGAACGATGCAGCTCTTTACCAACGTCTTGGTCCTCACCATTTCATTGTTACTGGCATTGTATACAACATCAATGATACGGGATTTGCGGGTGGTATCTAAAGGGGAAAATCAAAATGCATTTTAAGATAACCTTCAAAGCCCAAAACCAAAGATTGAACAGAAGATCGTGACGATCCTAAAGCTATCACCTTAATTAATTTTGAGCCCATTTTGCACAACTGTACATGTTTTCTTATGTACTAAAATATCCTGCTGCAAATTTCTGTTTTTCCTCGCAGGAACTGTAGATTTTTTTTCCAGATCTGACTAAAACATACTTTTGAGAACTATTTTGCTTTGTTTTCATGCTGATTACATTTCCCTAATAAGGATGTTTCAGCTGTCACAAGGTCCCATGCATGTTTACATCACCATTTTGTAGGGCAAGAACACTGTCCTCTGCTATACACTAAATTAGATTTATACACGTTTGCATGTAGTTATATAAGATTATCATTGTAAGATAACCATGCCGGACTCTTCCTGTGCCATTGGTTGCACTACAAGACATGTGCCAGGGAATAAAAAAAAAGTTTTATTATTTCCATCTGATCCTGATCGATGTTTAAATTTGGGTTTCTGCTGTACGAAGCGACTGCTTTCAACCTATGGTTCACACAAGGATTTGTAGTGAGCACTTTATATCAGGTATGTAGGCTTTTCGCTGAACAGGTTGGTAGGTAGCTTAGCATGCAGTATGTTTGTTGTACGTGTGATGTGACTGAGCTGTGTAAAGATGCATGAAAGACAATAATACACTGCCTGCAAAATGGCTTCCGGTGGAGTTGTGAGTCACGTGATGAAATCCCTCTATATAGAAAAATGCAACACTTAACTACTCCCTTATTTAATAAACCTGCTTTCAAAGTGCTCTTGCTGCCTTAAAATGTCCCTTTTGGTCAGTAACACGCTGCCTAAGCTTGGGCGATATTAACCCTCCGACAATAGAGATATATCGCTAGATATATATCAAAAATATAGAAATATCGATATGCAAAATGTCACATTGCTCCAGCACAAACAATTTTTAAAGTAAATTTATTGAATTGAATGGGAAATATGTACATAAATCTTAAAATAAACACCCATTATTATGAAAGGAATAGTTTTTTACAGTCTTTCTCAAAAAAAAAGGTTTGAACCATATCATTTTTTCACTATTTTCGTGAAACTGGTATATAAGTTTTTTGTTAATGAAAATGGGCCAACTTTACCTTTAAATGCCAGGTCCCACTTACTTGTTTTGAATTTCCTACTGAAAGGGCGTTATTTTTGCACTCTTTTTTAAAGACCTCGACATTCAGAAGTCAATAAATATTTATAGAAAGTGTGGGCTCAGAAATCTACACACACTGTTTGTACTTGTGCTGCTTACTGGTAAAGAAAGTCTGTGTGTTAACGGACAAATTAGTGGGAAATATCTTTTAGTTTTGAGGATGAACTCTTTTAGTTTTGAGGATAAAATCTACTTTCAGGTGTCAATTAAGGCTTTTCCATGTAAAATTAGGGATGCGGTATTCCTTTTGAGGAATTTAGAAGCGATGTTTAAGGATTTAAAATTTCATTAATTGCAATTGCTTAAGCATCACAAATCATAAAAATTATTTTATATTATTGCGCAATGTCCATAGCGGCCTGTACTTACAGAGTAGTACTGTATGTCCGGAATTAAAGATTTCTTGCATGTGGAACATAATTTTAGGTAATATTTATGAAAATAATGATGACTTAATCAACTCTTAACATTATTGACTGCCTGCAACTTTGATTATTACAAATTACAAACTTTTGTGGCTGTATAGTGAGGAAAGGTGCATGTTTGGTTGTCATGTTAACTTCATTATTAGTTCATGTATAGTACAATATCAGTGGAAAAATCATATCGATATGATCCTTGAACTCAATATAGATATGGGTTAATATTGAATAATATCGATAAATCAATATATCGCCAAAGCTTAAGCCTGCCCCTTTCAGGATCAAGCTGGAAGGTTTAAAACTGTTTAATAGCTTTAAGAAATAAACTGCAGAGGCAAACCTCCTTTTTGTGGGATGACAAAATTACTGAAGGTAAAGAGGTCAGTGTAACTATGACGTGTCTTCAATGGGTACCTTTTTTTTGTGGGATGACAAAATTACTGAAGTTAAAGAGGTCAGTGTAACTATGACGTGTCTTCAATGGGTCAGTTGGAATTCACCAACCTTTCAGAAAGACTAATCGTTCATCATCATTCCTCTTCTTCAATAACAATTTAACACCACACTTACGATTCTTCCTAGCATTACAGCCTTATGAAATAAACAAACATGGGACATTAAAGTTCAAAGATAAAGGAATGCATTTATTTATCTTTTATTTACTGTAAGTAGTCTCTTGATCAAAGGAAAGTGTTAAAAAAGTTCTTTATCAATAGTCACAAGAAATGGCATTCTCACATCCTAGTAGAGCTGTGAACGTTTAGGGATTTTAGTAAACGTATACATGCCAAAAAATGCGAGCGTGTATCGTGTACACGCGTTAGTACCGTAATTTTCGGAAATACACCAAAATTGCTCCAAAACTATGAGGCGAAGTAAAAAAAAATGTGCAACCAGTATGGCAAAAGTACTGACTCTATTGCCCAAATAGACGCTGAATTTTACTTTTCAAATCGTTTAACAGTTTGCAAAGTCATTGATTGGAATTTTGTCAGCCGATGTGTGTGATTTGAATCATGAATGACATTATTGATTTTTAACGGCAAGACGACTATAAAAAACGATTAATCGCAATGAAGTATTTAGTAAATGTTTGCAAGATTTGCAAGCGTGTAGCGTGTACACGCTTAATGGTCACAGCTATACATCCTAGTTACATATGTTTTCCACAAGCCTAAAGAAGAAACTTTACAAAGCAGTAGTTAGCTTATATAGAAACGTGCCAGCAATTATTTACTCACTTTCTGATCCCCATGAGAAATTTCCAGTGTCCAGACGCAGAGCCCTGAATTTGGTGTTTCCACCTCGGACACGAACTAGATGGACACGTCTTGCACCCAACTGTGAGAGAACATGAAAGCACACAATGATTTACAACGGTAGGAGAAGGGTTAAAGAGAAAATACTTAATTATTTAGCAAATATTGCATTTTTTTTTTCTGTTGGATGATACAATAACTGAAGTTGAGAGGTCAGTGTAACTATGACGTGTCTTCAATATGTCGGTTGCATGCACCAAGACGGAGCACCAACCTTTCAGAAAGACTAATCTTTTAACATCATTCCTCTTCTTCAATTACAATTTAACACAACACTTAACTCTTCCTAGAAGTAGAGACAGCCCTTATTAAGTAAACAAATACTGGACATTCAAGAACAAAAATTGCAAAAGATAATCCCAATTTCCGACTTATTGTAAGTAGAGGCTCTTGATCAAAGGGAAAAGTTAAAAAAATATTTCATTAAGTCACAAGAAATCATTCCAAGACAGAAAAGATTGCAATATCACCCATGAGATAAGATCTATTTGATTATTCAGGCGTTCATTAATTCAAGAAAATGTTCTTCCATGATGAAGCTTATTACGTAACTCTCTATTTTTAAAACATCTGCCAAAATAATTTAAAAAATGCAAGGAACCAAATCCAAGATAGAATTGAAACAATGCAAAATCAGGATAATAGACAAATCGTAACAATGCGAATGCCTAAATGTTTTTCATAATAATTAAAGATGTTCTTTGAACTAAATTAAATTAACGAATTAAATGCTTTCTGATAAACAATCAAATAGTCTGAAACCTTTCAAAATGCCAAGTTCATATTACATTCCATACAGCCTTTCATGCATGTTTAATTTCAAACAAATTTGCAGCTTACAAATCTTAACCTGAATCACTTTACCCTTCATATACCTTGGTGTTTGCAGGGGGTCTTCCCAGCTCAAATTTTCTCTTCTTGCGGATAGGAGCTCGCCTTCCTCCTGTCTTCCTTCTCTTATGCCACCTATCACGAGAAATACCTGGAAAGATACAGATACCAATCAAAGGATTGATAAAGTTTTGATCTTTCATTCAGAAACATCAATAATAAAGTGGTAGTGTTCACACTTACTTCAAAAATCCCCCTCCCCTACACACACAACTGAGTGAGGTTTAGGTTTTTTTTTTAAAGGATGGATTTTTTTTGAGAAAATAAAGGTCAATAAATGCCAAAAGGGCCAAATTTGACCATTTTTTTCTGTGAATTTTCCTCCCCACCCTTCAATTATTTTTGAAGGGGAATTTGATATTAAGTGCAAGAATCCCGCACCTTAATGTGAACACTGGTGGTAAATCAATATATAGAGTTTGATGAAGGAAATATTTTTGCATTTCTTAGATTATTTTTCATTACTTTTTTCCTTGGACTGCAATTCCATTTTTAAAACAAAATTTAACAAGAATAATTTCATATTTCAGCTATATTTATTTCAACCAAATTGATAAAATCTTCAAAATATCTTTCAGGTATTTTACTAACGAAATAAAGTTGTATTACAAGAACTATCCACCATAATGCTAAAAATGTTTATCTAAAATATTAAGAGCAGGCGAAACAAAAAATATTATCTTGTCACATAAATTCTCCTACACATTTTTATTTTTCGCAATGGGAAAGATGCTTTCTCAACAAATTTTGCCGAGTTGGAATTACAGTATTTACCCCAGTTCTGAATAAAAGGTGTTGAAAATCTTGCTAATATTAATGTAGTGAATACATCTTTATACTTGATACTTTCCTCTTTATCACAATTTAATGTACTTTTCATTGCACAATTACGCGGGGGATGTCCATATTTACCACGTATACTGCTGTTTACTCACGAAATCTATAATATTAAAATTATTTATTTTTTCTTCTCCACGAATTCCCGATTTTCAGAACAGTAGATTTTTTCCATGCTGAATATATTCATGCTACACCCTCTAAACTATATACAAAAAGCCCAATTTTGTGGCAGGCCATCACTAACATTTAGTTTGTTTCCCCTGAGACTTGCTCACAATCTACAAACTTACTCTAGATTCATTGCAAACGAAAACAGCATAAACATGCAACTCTAAAGAGTCAAATACATCTTTTTTGCAGTGATCCAATAACTGAAGTTGAGAGGTCAGTGTATGACGTGTCTTCAATATGTCGGTTGCATGCACCAAGATGGAGCACCAACCTTTCAGAAAGACTAATCTTTTAACATCATTCCTCTTCTTCGATTATCACATCATACTTGTAATTCTTCTTAGAATAAGAAACCTAAACAAATTCAATAAACAAACTTATGACATGCAACTTTCAAGATCTAATAGAATAAAGAGAGAAAAAATGTTTTCTAAGCAGTCTCAGAAACTACGGTCTAAAATCCCTTTCTAGTCCACTCTTAGGAGATCAAAGCCCATCTAACTGGTTGCAATAATTTACCTTAACTACAGAACGACACTGAGAAACCTGTATATATTCTTAATCTAGCCTTAATGTTTTTGATCAGCTATCCTCAATTTTATCTCATAATGGTTGTCTTTAAATCTTCATCATGTTATATATTCCCAAGTTTGAGACACTGTGCCTTAAAAATGCAATTCCACCCATTTTTTTTATTGACAAAAATAAGTAAAATCAAACTATTTACATCCGATCATGAACAAATATGAAATTTGGGGTGTAAATACCCTCACCAACAAATGTTAAGTGTTAATAATTGGTTTTTCATTACTTAGCTATCTCAATGAATTTGATAGGGGCTGCAAACTAACAGCTGTTTTTAAGTCTAACATTGCTTTCAGAATAGCTTCAAATTTCCCTGATTTTCCACCTAGGCCCCAAAGAAGAAAAGTTTATAATCACTTTTTTGCAGGAGCTGAATTTATTATGCAACTTTTTGGGGAAAAAAAGTTTCAGGACCAGAGATAAAAAATAAACAAAATTTGATTTCCTATGGATCAATTACCCAATGGTTGCAATTTCCAAGTGTGACCTATATATGCCTGAAATGCTAGTGGTTCAATTAAACCCATGATTTTCCACAAATTTGCAAAATATGCTAACAATAAGCACAGCAGCTTGTCTTCTGCATCACACATTCTCTCCCACCCAGACATTAAGAAAAGTGGTGGCACAATTGCAGATTACTCTGCGATATTGAAGGTTGCCTATGTAGCAAGTTTACAGCGGAATTAAAATACCAGTGTAGGCCTAGCAGCCCGGTAGCGCTTTTTTCTTTAACAGACTTTGTAACCTATTTTTCCAGTGTAGCCCTGTAACCCTTCACTCTCGAATTGTCAAAATCTGCACTGTAGTCTACTTGTCTCCAGTATGTAGAGGTCCTCTTGATTCCTTCGTAGCGTCGAATTCTCGAGTTGCGTACAATTCCCGCGTTGCGTCCAATTCTCGCATTGCGTCCAATTCTCGCATTGCGTGTAATTCTCGCGTTGCGTCCAATTCTCGAGTTGCGTCCAATTCTAGAGTTTACTTTCCCACTGATCTGTTGTTTTCTTATTGGCTGACGTTCATTGATAATTGTTGTTCCTGATTTAGGCCTAGTTATTCGCCATATACCCCGTTCCAGGCCTGTTACTTTCCCACTGGTCTGTTATTTTTTTTATTGGCTGACGTTCACCGATTGTTGTTTCTGATTTACGGCCTGACAGGAGTTATCAAGTCCTATGCAGCTACATTTCATTCTAACTGAGCTACATTACGATGCTCCGCGACGTTTTCCAGGCTGAAAGTCTTTTGAATTACTTGTCTTTTGTGTGTCCAGCTTTGCGCTCAAGCAATTCTTGAACTCCTTTTCTGTCTTCTTCAGCTAAAAAGTGTGAATTTTGTTTCCTTTAACGACAAAATCAGATGATTTGTGGCACACTTTCTCCGTCCCTTCTTCGCAATCTACAGCATTAAATTTGTTCTGAAGATGTCAAAGTTAAAAAATGAGTCATGTGACTACAACCTGATAATAATTGCAATGGCGTTTGCAATTTCCACGCAAGTCCATTTTAAATTTGTGTCTGATCATGGAAATACAAGTAGAAGAATAATTTGAATTATGCAAAGAAATGCAACTACTTATCATTCACTTTCGTTAAAAAAGCTCTGGAACAGAAAAAGGTTGAATAATCATTTGCTGATTTTAAAGACGACACATACCATACATAGACATTTTTTCCACCCGTTAGTACAATGAAGAAGCCTTGAGTACAAATGCACAGGCGTGGCACTCTACAAAAGTTTTGAAACATGGCAACCAACAAACTATCGGTGGATTCTGCTTTGGCAAAATTCTTTGGTTAAAAGGCAACTAATGAACATTTTTCCCCAAAAAAAATCAAATGAAGAGGGTGAAATTCCACCAGACTGCAAAAAGTGAAGTTATCACATTTTGAAAAATACATTTTGCTAAAGTGTGACTTAAATTAGAAACACAGTATCTGCACCAACCTATGTACACAAAACAAATGTCCCAGTGATAACATACGTGTAAGTGGGTTGTTGTGACAATAACAAGGTGGCACTCATTGTCAATCGGATAAAGACGTTAATGGCAGTCCTGACAGATGGACTCACCGGCCTGCTTTTCAGAATCTGACCACTTCTCGGAAAAGAGTAGGATCATGAAGCCCAGTGATCATCCTCTTCTAATCCAATCAAAATCCATGATCATTCAAGGCTATGTAGTCAATCCATGATCATTCAAGGCTATGTAGTCTAGCATAATAATAATCAAGTAAAGAGGCGGAGTATTTGGAAAAAAGAAGTTGACTTGAGCCTAAATAGGCCTAACCTTAAATCTTTTAATGTTATACCTTGCCGACTTGTATTGTAGGCCTAGGAGGCTAAGCCTATAATATGCAAAGTTAGGCCTATGAACTATTAGGGGTGCTGCAAAAATTTTCAAAAGAATTCTTTGACTAAAAAGTACTTTATCAAATTAAAACAAAACAAAACAAAAGGTACTAAACAAAGAAAAACACAAGATGCGAAACGCCGTAATCAGAAATGTCATTCTGTGACGTAAAAGTGCATATTCATCAATGTTAATATTTGCATTATTCATAATCTGCTGGGTCTTCAAAAAAACAACGCTACGTACACGATTTTCAAACATGAATGTTTGGTGAACGTAAATTTATGGCATAGATTTTTGTTTTGCAATCAAATTAAATAGTTTGATTACATTTATTCCGATGTAGATTTAGGGTGTAATTTTCAAATGGGAGAGAATATTTTCACATTTTGCGATCGTAAACTTGGTAAAATAGCTTAGGCATGGTTTGGTCTCCTCTTGTTTCTTGCCCAGTGGCAGGTATCCTAACACAGTGAAATGGCCTAAAACATTCAGGGTTCACAATCTATATGGAGTACACACTAAATAGCAATGGGATTTAATTTAAATTAAATTTTGATGGTACAATGTTGTTTTTGAAGTGTATATATTACGTGTAGAGCTCCAGAAGACATACATTTGAAATTTATGACAAAATGAATTTTCTGTTTCTTTCACTGGACTTTAACTTTGCTTTCTCTTTCATTTTAAGCAAAACTGCAGTCAATGATGTCATAGAACAAAAAGATCCTGTCCTGGTGGTCCATTTCATCAAAAAATATTTTTGAGCCCATCCAAGTCTTTAAACTGACAAACGTATGGTAGTCAAGCAGAATTTTTGTGGCACCATATCATACCTGCCAGTAACTCCCTTCCAAGAATTAGTAGTGACTGATTACTCATTTGTATTCAGTTTAGCAGAAAATAAACTTCCACCACTGCTGTTTTCAAAGATAACAATTTCCAACACCCAATCACAATCCCTGAATGAAGAAAATTTTCCATTATCTTGTGATGTTCCCAGGTACAAAAACTGCCAGTCAAGTGTCGACTCATTGGTATACTTCTGAGTTCAATCATCTGAGAAGATTAAAATGAACTACTTTCCTGCAAGAGTAAACTAAAACACATGAAGTATTTAGGTACAGGGTCCTAAGAAAATTCCACTTTTTTTTGTGATGTTCCTAGGTACAACGACTGCCAGTCAAGTGTCAACTCATTGGTATACTTTTAAGTTCAATCATCGAAGAAGATTAAAAGGAACTACTTTTCTGCAAGAGTAACTTAGAACACATGAAGTATTTAAGTACAGGGTCCTATGAAAATTCCACTTTTTTTTTGGTGATGTTTCTGATACAAAGACTGCCAATTAAGTGTCGACTTTATCGGTATACTAAGTTCCATCAACGAAGAAGTTTAGAAAGAACAAATCACTACTACTTTTCTGCAACTGTGCAAGAGTTTAACTTACAACAAATGAAGTATTTAAGTACAGGGCCCTAGGAGAATTGCAGGCCTGGGGAATAAGTTATTGAAAATTATTCCACCAACCCCACCCATACCCCAAAATATGAATACTGAACTAAATTAATTTTGCATGTTATTGTTAATCCTGGATCTTAATTTGTGTGTGGCTTTATGACCTGGGACACCTATTTCCAACATCCAATCACAATCCCTGATTGAAGGAAAATTTTCCATTATCTTGTGATGTTCCCAGGTATAAAAACTGCCAGTCAAGTGTAAACTCATTGGTATACTTTCAAGTTCAATCATCGAAGAAGATTAAAAGGAACTACTTTTCTGCAAGAGTAACTTAGAATACATGAAGTATTTAAGTACAGGGTCCTATGAAAATTCCACCTTTTTTTTGGTGATGTTTCTGGGTACAAAGACAGCCGATTAAGTGTCGACTTCATCGATATACTAAGTTCGGTCAACGAAGAAGATTAGAAAGAACAGATCACTACTACTTTTCTGCAACCTTGCAAGAGTTTAACTTAAAACAAATGAAGTATTTAAGTACAGGGCCCTAAAAGAAATGCAGGCCTGGGGAATAAGTTACTAAAAATCATTCCACCAACCCCCCATACCACAAAATATAAATACTGAACTAAATTAATCTTGCATGCTATTTTAATCCTGGATCTTAATTTTGTGTGGCCTTATGACCTGGGACACTTACAATTCCGTGCCCGGGAGGCCATTCACCATACCTCCCCCTTCTTGGCAGTACTGGTAATTTAAGGAAATAAGTAATGTGAACACAACTCTCATTGGGTACACAATGGTACTTTGGCAATATTTGAGCAGAATTGTTTGAACAAAATGCCTATTGCAATCTTTTTAAAATATATTTATATATATCTATATAGGCCTAGGCCTATATATATATATATATATATATATATATATATATATATATATATATATATATATATATATATATATATATATATATATATTTATATCAATATATGTGTATATGTAAATATATATATACATTTTAAGCGGAAAACACTATCAAATACTGTGGCTTGTACACGATGAAGGGAGTCTTCAGTAAACGTGAGTAGAGTAAACAAATGCAATTAAGATTCGCTGGTCAAAAATAGTGATTTTCATATCTGATATAGGGGCCTAGGGCCTACGGTTCGAACGTCGCGTTACAAAGTGACTTACCTTCATATATATATATATATATATATATATAGGCCTATATCTATGTATTGGGTATGGGCCTATAGGTTGCAATAACGCTAGGAACACCTGTGAATAGTACTGCCTAGGCCTATGTGTATGTTTTCACGTTAACGTAACTTGGGCTGGCCTTACGTTAGGCCAGTTGGCCTAACTTAGGTCTACTAGCCTAACGTTACGTCAAGAAACAGTTTCAAAATTAACAAACGTGACGCAAATTAACACATTCAAAAACAGCAACCTCAATTTTTAATCCAAATAAATGTACAGAATAACACGTTTACATACTGCAGTATCGTTCACAATGTTGCTCAGACTAGTACAGAATGTTAGAGTAGGTTACATTGTGCCAGACTAGGCTGTAGGTAGATAGGATTAAAAAACGAGTATCTCTTAAATTATATATCAAAAATAATGTCACCTTTATCACTAAAATGACTTAAAAATACATTGTAGGTAAAATTATTTGTGTTCTCAATACTACAGGACATGTATATTATGCATTATTGGCAGGAAACTTAAGATTATCAAAGATATTTACAGCTACTTTTTAAAGTCACATACCCATGATTTCACAGTTCAATTAAAAGAGGCCAGATAGTGTAGTAAAGACCACTTAATGCGTACTAATGTGTCAAAACGCAAAACAACTGTTGAATTGAGCATTTTTATATAAAATAAACATTATTTTTTTTAAAGAAATAGAAAAAATTATTTCTTATTTGTAAATATTGATTTACTTTTTCTTTTATAATTTAAAACTACAAAAAGTAAGTTTAATATCCGCTTTAGTTGTAATGAGGTCGCCTAAGTTGTGTAAAAGAACGTGATTTGCGCCCCCAGTCCGGAGAACCATTTCTGGCTTTTCAGTTCCATATATTCAGATATTGATGTAATGGATGGGGATACATACGCACAGATGTGTATGCATGGTTTAAGTATAACAAAATGGACTAAGTATTTTTTTTTTTCACACTTGTTTTAAAACTAAACTCTTCCCTCCCAGACAATTTTAAGGTTTTCAATAAATGTTGTCGTTCATTATTGTTTTGTCATTTACATTGTTGATATCAAGATGGATAAGGTTGATCGGGAACCGTTGGCACATAATTTCCGCCGTTTGGGCCCCTGAAACCTGGGGTGGGGGCACTTCATACTAAACGTGGTAGGGGTATGCAGCCTACCAACGGAAAAACATACCTGCAGTTATACAGACTTTTTGGTAACTGCAGTATGAAATTATACAAGTTTGATACCCGCAGTAATCTACCTATTGTGGTGTAGCGGTTATCATACCTGTCTACAGACCACGAGGCCCTGGGTTCAAGCCTGGGTTGGGTAGACACGCCAGTGTTCCACAACTGGTTATAAAAGGCCGTGGACATTGACTTAGTTGTCGATGTTATATCTATTCGTACGTCGTACCTGTGTTCTCGTTCGGGTCGTATTAAGCGTTTCGTGTTAGCATTTTTACTATTATAACCAAATACGCAGGCGACGACCCCGTCATTGTAATTGTGTATTCACTCAGGCCCGTAGCAGCCGCTGCGGCTGGTGCGGCGATCGCCGCACCACTTTTTTGCAATAAATAACATAATGATGATAATGATAATAATACAAAAATAAATTAAAATAAAAAGAATAACAATACAAAAATATTAGTATTTTCTGAAGAAATATCCCCATCCTTTAAGTATTACGCGGTTATATTAGTAATTCGTAAGAATGCGCAACACTATCCCCATCCGAAGTGTCCAATCCTTTGGCACGCGTACGCGTGAAATTTAACCTGATAAATGCAAGCATGGCATAGTAGCGAATGTTTTTCTTTACGAGCTGAAGTCCACGCCCACTCCAAGTTGTATTGATTTCAAGTCGACATAATTTGCATGAAATCAACACAACTTGGAGTCGACATAAGATACAAATTAGCCTGCTTATCCAATCACAGAGCGAGAAACTATACAACTTGGAGTCACGGTCGAGTTGTGGATTAAGGCACACTCGGCGCACCATACACGTTCGTGATCTAGGCTAGACCTGCCTGTACGCTAAAGAAGTCGCGTTTTATTTTATATGCATGAAATTTAATTAAGGACAAGAGCTGGATTATTCTATAATAACTACGGACATTGGGAACACACCAAATCAACCAGTAATCAATTTCCCAAAACGAAGTTTTGGACAGAAAAAAACAGAACTTCGTGCGTTCCAACCAAGTTGGTTCAACCAGTTTGCTTGCTTGCATTATGACGAATCAAATGATATGGCATTCTGCTTTACATGCATCAAAGCATACAAGGCAAAGAAGCTTAATTCACCAAACATAGATTCCGCATTTATCGCTAAAAACAAAGGCTTGAAAAATTGGAAGGAAGCGTTCGGAGGTTCAAGGCACATGAAGGTAGTGTTTGCCACAAGGACGCAGTCTTAATGGTTGTGACATTGCCAAAGATAACTAAAGACATTGGAGAAAAATTGAAAGAGAAAGGGAAGAGCGACGACAAATTTTTATGAAAATCATTTCAAATGTGAGATTCCTGGCACGGCAAGGACTAGCTTTCAGGGGTGATGGGGATGAGTCGGATTCTGATCTTATAACTCTTTTCAAGTTGCGTGGTGAAGATGATTCACGGATTCAAGACTGGTTATCACGGAAATCTGACAAGTATCTCTCTGCTGAAATTCAAAACGAGGTTTTACAGACAATGGCACTAACGGTAAAACCTAATTCAAATATACATTTTAGGCGGCGGAAGATATTTCATAATTGCACAAACAAAATCAGAATAGCAAAGACTTAAGCCCTCCTAAGCGTCGGAGGAACAGAAAATAATATAGGGATCACTATACCAATTGCAGCGGAACAAAGAAAATATCGACGTGGGCGCAGGGACCATCTTTATAAAAAAAAAAACCAGACTATCACTCTTACCCCCACCCCCAAAAAATAGTTTTGAAGTGCTGCTATACTTTTTGTTTGAATTTTCAATTTAACCTGCATGGGCCGCAGATTCATGTTTGGTTTTTGTTTATTTATTTATTTTTGTTACGCGTCACTATCGCATTCGCCTTCCTTTTAATTTGTAAATTTCTTTTGGAACATATCTACTCACATCTATGAAGCATATGTACCATGCAAGTGTGCGTTGAGCATGCTTCTTTAAACATTTGTGTACATATTTTCAATAAAATAAAATGATATAACTCGTTAAAATGGTATAACTCGTCAGACCCCTTTAAATTTCATCTAAAGCTACAAATGGCGACTAGCGCGCACGTATAGTTACTAACATCCGTGCTTATTTTTTATATGCACCATTTCTTTTTTATAGGCTTTACGTGAGGTTGTTTCAAATATCCAGACAGCTCCATTCTATACAATTATGGTAAATGAAACCCCCGATGTTTCCAACCAGGAACAGGTTGTGATATGCATACGATGGGTCGACGACCAGTTTGAAGTTCATGAAGATTTAATTGGATTGTATGAAGTGTCTTCAACAACCGCCGATGCATTAGTTGCCGTCATCAAAGATGTTCTCCTTCGAATGCACTTATCCCTTTAGAAGGCAAGAGGTCAATGCTATGATGGAGCGGCTGCCGTGTCGGGTGTACACGGAGGTGTTGCAAAGAATATAACAGATGAACAACCAAAGGCTTTGTATACACATTGCTACCGTCATGCCCTTAATCTTGCATGTGGTGACACCATAAAGAGAAACCGGCTAATGTGTGATGCTTTGGAAAATACAAGGGAGATTACCAAACTAATAAGGAACTCCCCTCGACGTAGAACTAAGTTTATCGAAATGAAGGAGAGGATTGGGAAGAAGTGCTCCACTGGAATACGTGTCATGTGTCCAACTCGGTGGACAGTTAGAGCAGATGCACTACTGGAAAACTAGTTCTACAGAATGTTTGGGAGGAGTGTCTCTTGGAGGAAAAGGATCCTAGCACAAAGAGTCGACTGAGAGGTGTGGCTTCGTACATGAAGAAGTTTGATTTCTTATTTGGTATAAAGTTAGCACACCTGATCCTAAGTCATAGCGACAATTTGAGTAGGACTTTGCAACACGCATACATTTCTGCTGCGGAAGGGCAGAGTGTCGCAGAGAAAACCGTTTTCACTATCGAAGGCATACGAAGTCAGTTCGACACTTTCTGGGAGGCCGTAGGATTACTTGCTTCTACACTCAATGTAAACCAACCAAAGACACCACGAAGAAGAAAAGTCCCAATCCGGCTTGATGGTCCTTCTGTTGATGATCAACCTGCAAGTGCGAAGGAGTATTTTAAGCGAATCTACACAGAGGCTATCGACAATATCGTTAACTGCATACGAGATCGTTTTAAGCAGACGGGGTACCAAACCTATGTCAAGCTACAGAACCTCCTCCTAGATGCATGTAATGGCAAAGGAATTGGGGAGGATTTTCACTTCGTTTCTAATTTCTACACAGACGACATTGATTCAAGTCAACTCAGAGTCCAGCTGGAAACGCTGGGTCACACATGTAAACCGCCTGAATGTACCAGTGTCAGTGTGTTTTCGCTTCCTGATATAGTGAAGTATATGAAGTCTTAAGATATCGGTACGAAATTGTTTCTATCTGAAGTGTGCATTTTGCTTAAACTTGTACTTGTCATGCCAGCTACAAACGCGGTAAGCGAACGTTCTTTCAGCGCTCTGAAATGCACCAAGACGTACATGCGAGCCACCATGGCACAAAAACGACTGAACCATCTACGTGTCCTCCATGTCCACATAGACACGACAGATAGCTTGGATCTGACGAAAATAGCAAGTGAATTTGCCGACACTGCTCACCGTCGTGCAGTCTTTGGATCATTTCTCCAAGCCGGCAAATAGTCGAAAACAGGAATAGGCCTATAGTCTCGTCACTTTCGTGTCCTTGAATTTAGTGAAACTTTTGTATAGATTACGAAATGTTATCGTAAAGGACTATCAGTTTATCATTTTAGTTTTGTTGTTAAAAACAACTTGAACTTACTTCATTCCATAATTTATCTGAAAAATTATCTAAACATTTTGTTGGACTTTCTGTTTTGTTGTTGCCATCGATACTTTGGATAGATCACCAAGATCAGCAAATCAGACTGAAGTTGATGTGACAACAAACAAGCTTCAACAGTTCAAGTTGATTTATTTATGGAGAATAACCTCCCTCTCCCCATAATTTAAAAAATGACAGGGCAAACTTCACGGATTAACACATTCGATAATAGCATGAAAAAGGGATATGGAGCTCAAATTTCCAATCCCCCTCCCTCCCACCCGCCACAAAAAATGGTGGTTTAGATGTGAGTGTCAGCAAGAATATGGTCTCTACACCCCTCCATAAGTGAAAAAATAATACATATGTATACGTTTTCGGGGTTAAGAAAATTAAAGTCAGAAGTGTGAAGTCGTATTTCCTTATAATTTTGCCCAAACGTATTTTGCCTTCAAAACTGGGGTCAGTTTACTCGTTAAATTGTGCTTTTAAGAGAATATAAATTACTGTTATCTGGTGATGTTCTGATATGATTCTGATAAACATGTTTTGTATGGAAATAAACTTTGACAGTTTAAAGAAACGTGGTTGGCATAATTTTGTGTAATGTCGGAACGATACATTTTATGACAAAACAGATAGACCTATTAACATATTCGTCCAAAATAGAGGATGTTCAAATACAGCTTGCAAGACCTGGGAAGTGTCATTTCTGGCAATCTAGAGGTACCTTTCTTTCACACAAAAATGTCCACGCTACGCGCCAACTGATGGTGGCGCTCCGCTTAGATAGTATCAAGGTCGCCGCACCACTAAAACAAACGGTGCTACGGGCCTGTATTCACTCGTCGTCGTACCCACAGTATGAAAGAAGTTAATTCTGATGCCTGCAATATGAGTATTTAACGAAAATATTGTGAAAATGGACCAGCAGTAGCAGCTCCCCTGCCCCCTTCCCAACCCCTCCTCCCGCAGTAATTGTTTAGGTAACTGCAGTATGAAATTATACAAGTTTGATACCTGCAGTATAGAAAAAGTCAATTTTGATGCCTGCAACATGAGCATTTAAAAAAAATATTGTAAAAATGGACCAGCAGTAGCAGCTCCCTTCCCCTCTCACCCCCGGCCCTGAAAGTGTATCTCATATTTACTCGATTCTTCGCCATTTTCACAGGTTGTTTGTGTGGTTTTTTTTTCTTCCCTTAAGGAATGTTTTTTTTCTAGTTTTTCAGTTTTTTAGGGACAAAGTGATTTATTCCGAATCAATCCAAATTTTACACAATCAATGCATTTGGGTTTTGCATGGTACCGTATCAGATGTACGTGACTAAATATGATATTCCTGCACTGGTGTGTTTAAGTCATATGTCTTTCGGGGAAGGAGTAGTTACCATGTTTAAGGGGTGCATGTCCATCTCCCGTCAGGTGATCGACCCCTCATCATTCTTTCTCCAGATGAACAATTTACAGTTTCAAGCACTATAGTTTTGTTCTGGCAGAATTGGTAGAGGCGTCTCAGGCGCTTAAAGCTAAATCGATTTGACAAAAAAAAAACCAAATTAAGCTATAATGAAAGCCAAAGTACAATCAAGACAAAACAATTGAAAGGGATTGGACATTGGCGGGTCACATGCTCTGAAAACCATAAAAATGTCTGAACGTCATCGGAAAACGTTTTTTTTTTTTTTTTTTTAGTTTCTTTTTATTCTCAATCAACTGTGAGAAAAGGCCAAAAAGAATCCATTGTGGCGGACAAATAGGCCTTTTTTGCGGCCGTGCAAAATACAAAAAATGCCAAATTATCAGTTCAAATTATTTATCAATTTTTGTGGCAAAATAAATCTCAAAAAGCCAAATTATAAGTTTAAAGCATTTCACATTTATAAGTCTCCAAAAGCTAAATTATAAGTTTAAAGCATTACACATTTATAAGTCTCCAAAAGCTAAATTATCAGTAGTTCAAACCAATAATATTTTTTGTGGCAAAATAAATCCCCAAAAGCCAAATTATGAGTTTAAACCATATAAAAACAGTTGTGCCAAAATAAGTCTTAAAAACCAAAATTATAAGTTCAAAGCATTTAACATTTATTGGTCTCAAAAAGCCAAATTATCAGTAGTTCAAACCAATAATATTTTTTGTGGCAAAATAAATATCAAAATGCCAAATTATCAGTTCAAACCATGTTACATTTTTTTGCGGCAAAAGACTTCAAAAAGCCAACTAATCAGTTCAAATCATTTTACATTTTTTGTGGCAAAATAAGTCTTAAAAACCCAAATTATCGATATTCAAACCATATCACATTTTAGCGGCAAGATAAATCTTAAAAGGCTAAATCAAGTCTAAACAATTTGCATTCATTCATTTTGTTTGCTTTTTGTTTGTGGCCTTACAAGTCTCAACGACGCCATTATACCAATCTTCAGACCATGGTTTTGTTACATATGAGAAAAATTGTCGTCACGTCCAAGACCAGATAAGCGGGGGGTGCATGTTGCAAAATATGAGAGTTATAAGGATTTCCGTTTATGCCACCAATACTGCTATTCAAGTTGGGCATTGACAATAATCTTTGACAAAATTTCCCTCAATACATGATAAACTTTCCTTTTCAAAAACAATAAGTGTTTTTATGAATTTTACTACTGAGTTTATACAATGCAATACGGCGTATGAAACCAGCATCCAAACACCGGGATGCCGGTCATCAAGAAACTTAAAATAATACAGTGAAGCACATGTGTAAAGTACGCTTTTGGGTAATTGCCGCCATCTGCCAATGCACGAGTTGCCATCTTTCATATAAAAAGCAAAACAAAAATCATTGCTTTCATTTCTGGTTTCCCCGAAATTGTCATCTTTGCGTTTAACATTGCGTTCATTTTGATCACTGAGAGAGTCTGACTTCCACATTATCAGATTTGGCCTGAATGAGCGTATAGAGTTCATGCACAGTGGGCAAATAACGTACACTTATTCCGGACGAAACGTCCCTTCTTCCCCAAGCGCGTGTGATGCAGTGGTGTAGAGCTTCTCCCCAATGTTTAAAGTTGTCAATCGACATGAAACAAACAATGATTGTGTTATCTACTCCCAAATGTGCAATTTTTAGACATTTTCAAGGGGGCTGAGCCTTTTCGGGAAAGCAGGGTGGGGGGGGGGTGATCCCCTCAAAAATAACTAGGGGCTCAGTCCCCATGAGCCCTCACTTCTACACCACTAGTGTGAGATTGCTTACACACAGGCCTTCTCTATTGAATCTCAGCAGCAATTACTGGTATTTAGCTAACCATATGACAAATTTCACCTTTTATAATTTTGCATTGAACTCCACATGCAACCCACACGCTGTTCTCAGGCTGCTGTGTTAAACATACACTTGGGTGCAAAATATCTGTACAACCAACCAAGTGAAGCCTTATGATCGTGAACCCTATACGATATTCATTGAGCAGTAAGCTCATGGCCGTACGCGGGAATTATTCGGTGGTGGTGGAGAGTAGTATACAAAATCCGGTTCTGGCACACTTTGTATGTCGTTTTTGCGTCAATTTTGTTTTCACCGGTTCTGACACACTTTGTATGTCGTTTTGGGCACCCACCTATCTTGAAAATTTATGACACATATTTTTCATTTTTTTTAACCTTATTTATTTATTCATTTATTTATATATTTGTATTTCATTATTATCATTTTTTGTTGTTGTAGTTTTTGTATAAAAGCCAATAATTAGAGCACCGATGATAACAAATGATAATGCATTTTTTTTTTCATTTTAGCTTCTAGTGTATCATCCACCCCACCCGTTCCTATAGGCTGCCGTATTCTACCCCCGGAAGTGATGGTCCGTATCCGGTAGGCTGCCGTATTCAACCCCCGAATCAAGAACTGGAAGTTCTGGGGCTGTGGTAAAATTTACATTATGGTGCTTACCTATAGCAAGGTCTTTAGCAACCATAATATTATTGTTGCAGCCATTTTCTATACCCAATAGCATATTGCTAGGAACCATGTACAAATCTTGACTGAAATCTAAAGGAGTTGAAGCATAGGTCAAGGTATCTTGATGACGTTGAATAAAAGATGGGAGATCTATTACTAAGCATTACTTAACTATTACTAAGCATTACTTAAGTATTACTAAGCATTTCTTAACTATTACTAAGCATTTCTTAACTATTACTAAGCGTTACTTAACTATTATAAAGCATTACTTAACTATTACTAAGCATTACTTAAGTATTACTAAGCACTTCTTAACTTTTACTAAGCATTACTTAACTCTTACTAAGCATTACCTAACTATTACTAAGCATTACT
>JAIGNY010000207.1:42500-135000 GCA_020152595.1 Chiridota heheva
TCGGGTTATATGTAAGGAAAATACAATAATCTTTACTAATTATCTGATGATGATAACTTGCATTGTTCCAACAGAAATGTTTTAATCTTTATTTAAAGATTTATCTAGACAGGTATCAACAACTTGCAAACACTTATGCAATTGCCGACGAAAATAGTTTAACATTGAATCAATTTGGTCAAAACTTGACCATTGCACAGCATATAAATGGAGAAAAATATAATGCCATTTGCGACAGTAAAGTTATGCTTAGAAATTTTTGCTCACTTTCCCTTAAACGCTTATTTTTTAGGAATAAATTTGCCCCTTACGTAGATTAGAGATTAGTAAAAATAGATGATTTACAGTGACTGAATTGAAGTCTACGACAGAATTTTGAGGAATTACGTGAACAGTTTTGAGCTGTTCTCTCTTTCACAACTTGTCATTCATAAAAAAATTAAAAAAACTTTGATTATGGTCACGGCTAATTCGGAAAGTACAGCAGCTACACCGCCTGACCGCCGTAAGAATAAACACTATGCTGAATTACAACCTCTTTTTGCAGTGGAAATGAAGAAAAACTCTCCATTTTCTTTAGAACGTCTAATATTGTTTGTGAAATAAAATGTTCGAAGCAAATGGTATTCCTTTGAGTATATATGCATGGTTGGGAACAGAGCTTGGTCACGTGTTGGTCGCGTGACTAGAATCATTGCACAATCCTAAACCAGAATACGACAACAAGAGAGAAATAATGAAACATCTGGATATAATAATGTTGAAAACGAATAACAGATGAAACATTTGGATCAGCCGCGGCTGATGTAAAAGTATTAGATCTTGCGTGAATATGTCTCATGCAGATATAGACAGCTAAACCTATAGTCAATATAACTATCAATGCATTTTCTTGCTTCCATTCGTTTATCATTTTAAATGGTCAGCAGTTATAGAGTTGTGACGTTTTCAAGATTTTGCAAATGTTACAATTAATGTTACAATGTTTTTCTTAATCTTTTAAGAACATGATGCATGTCTATGTTACCTGTAATATTACTCAATTGCACGCGGCTGCATGTTTAATTTGATTCTGGTTGAATTGAATTATATTCCAAGTATATAATTTTGTTGTGCATAAATCATATACAAGTAGGCTAAATATCCAATGCTCAAACTATACGAGCCGTTGGTTTATTTCTAACAGTTAATGTTGTGAGATGCATATGTTAGTGTAAATATAAAATGAATATATGTACAGATGCAAAACTTATTGGGATAAGGTTTAATTATTTCCTTTCGTTATCTTATATTACATTTATAGGGCCTAACGGAATGATCAAAAATCTGTTTTCTTTTTCTTCACGTGTCTAGTCTGCCAAAACTTTTTGCAAAGTTGTTGTATATGTTGTTTCATCTTTGTATTCTTGTTCAATAAAATATATATTATATAAAATATAAAACACAAAACAACATATAGACTGATAGATATATATTGAGAAGTTGATTTTATGACGTTAAATTGAATACTATTAGAGTCTCAACAATGATTCGAAATTTTGGTAAAATTTGGCAACATTTCCAGAAATTGACGACAATTTCCCGAGATTGAAGACAATTTTCCGAAAAAGAAGAATATTTCGCCAAAATTGAAGCAAATTTCGAAAATGGAAGAAATAGGCACGTTAGAAAGGAATAAGATCTAAAAAGTGAGAATTTGGACTGGCATTTTTTCCTTAACATTTTCACCGGCATTTGCCCTGACATTTTCACGTACTTGAAGTTGGATTAAATTTGACGACACACTAATGATTTACTTTACAAAAGCATATTGAGCCTAATAAAAAGTTGCCTGCTATGAGGAAAAGTGACCTATACAGACTCAGAAGAACGATTGATGAATTTTACCTTTTTAAAGATCTTCACAAAATCTTTATTTGGGAAGTTTACCGAAACTGAAAATGCTCGGATTAAGATTTAAACCGAAATATATTGTCTTGTACGTCATCTAATCATCTCACATAGTGACGAACAATGAAAGAGGCAAAATCGTCATATAAAATTCCTTTTAAATATTTTGATTGGTTGAAATTTTGTTTAGCGATTCGTTGTCTCGTATTGCAAGGTATATAGTTATTTATAAGGCACGTAATGCCTAAACGAGTTAGCCAAGTAGGTTAAGGCGATCGGAGGCAATCTTTTTCCAAATCAAGTCGTGAGTTCGAGCCCCGGTAGAATCGTTTAATGCGACTTTTGTTTTCATCTTTTTCTTTTTTTTTCTCAGTAATTTTCATTAGGTGACTATCATTGTAGTATTATAATGCTAATATTTCACTTTCGCTTTCTGACAAAAACGCATTGAAAAAAAAACCAGTTTCTCGTCACAGTAACGTAATGCGCTGTGTACGTAACTCTGCACACACAACGTACATGCAAGTGTCTGGCTGTACAAACAGATAACGGTTCGAATCTTGCGTCCACAACCGGTAGTGACGTCAAAATATCGCGTCCCCAGTTTTACCGTATTTTAATGAGACGAGCCTCCCTCTCGAAACTGCATAAGTTAGAGCAATTTAAATTATCCGGATTCATTCGGGAGGGATCGTTTTACCAACCCTGAAACGCTCAATTCGAACTTCCAGGTCAAGTCCTCGGAAATTAATAATATCGGAGTAACGGTCATATAGCAAGGTCATGTTCCAAACTAGGAAAGTTGAAGAGATTTCCAAATGAAAACATGTGAACAGAATCTGACTCGCGGCTTCAAAATCAATTCATTACACCTTCATTGTTGGTGGGATGGGGAGAGGGGTAAATGGTACTTTGCCTGCATTAAGATTATGATGCCCCTCCCCTCCCGGTTCCAACGCCACTGCTGTGCACATAAGCTACTTATCTCTGCTCTGCAGCTCTTGCATGTAAAAATATAAAAATTGTAAAATCACGTTATAATTCGATTTTGGGGCAATTTCCGAGTCTTATTCAAAAAATGTTTGGTCCCTATTCTGAAAAATCGTAAACCGTCTATCATTATACACATTCTCAAAGTATACTTTAAACTTTAATAGATAAACTATTAATCAAATCACCCGCACGCAATAAATGTTTTACGCAATTTTATTTTGAAGACAGTCAACTTACCCAAGCGAATTTAAATAACGTGCAGAATCGAATAGCTTTGAAACGTTATGCTATATATGCTGCCGCATGATGACTATAAAAGACGGGGGATTTTTCTCATAATATCTTCCCTCGTTGCCGCTTATCAGGGAATCTGTCTTTATATAGCCCACTATAAGAATACTGTTTGCTAAGTATATTAACCTTCAATTAAACAATTTATTCCCCAATTTCATCTCCAAACCGGGTAGAAAACTTGATCCTAAACGGGAAGGTGGCATCTTCTCAAATTCAATTTTCCCTTCTGCCCCTTTCCTCGGCACCCTTTCCACGCTTCTGCCCCATATTTCTTAGAATACAATGTTTTGAAAAATACGTTTAAAACTTTCAAGGTGACTCACAAAATATAAACATAATCAGACAATGTAAACTATCTTATTGACGCATTTTTCTACTTCAGCAATGGTTATAGGCCTATCTGACAATAACAAATTCGAAAGGGGAAATTTATGTTGGCATGATGCCATACACAATGACACTTTAATGTACACTCTGCTGTAACTTACAATTATAATAAACATGAACCTGCGAATCAACCAATGGTATTCTTAGACTGGTTATTGCTGATTGTCAATGTTATGTCTGTCCGTACGTCGGCCTGTTTTTGATGACAAAAAGGCTATAATAACCGAACACGCAGGCGACATTTGATTGTTTTCAACTCTCTGAGTAACTCATTCTAAAAATAGATTAGTCGGGTTTTGTTTTGTTTGGCGTTATGACGCTGGGGAGTTATTACAAGATGATGCACTTATGTTCCGCTTTCTCTTTAAAATATAACTTACATAATTATGAACTTTGCAATTTGAATTGCTAAATAAAATCTAAAAACCAAACAATTATTTGTTGATTTGTCGAACATATGCTTTCAAACCACAATCATAAACTACAAAATGATCCATTTCTGATTGAAAAATAAGTAAATTATGTAAGAAAGTAAAACCGACGGGAAGGGGGAGAGGAGAGAGAAATTTCCTAAAGATGAAAGAAATCTCACGAAAATGATGGAAATTTCTCAAAAATTGAAAAAAAACTTCCCAACAATTGAAGAAAATTTCCCGAAAATTGATGAAAACTTCCCAAATATTGAAGCAAGTATCCCGAAATTTAAAAAATAAAAAGTCACGAAAATGGAGGCAAATTTAACGAAAATGAATTTTTTTCCCGCAAAAACGAAGGAATTCACAAAAAAACTGAAGAAAAGAAACTTTGAAGAAAATTTCCGCAAAATGATGAAAATTTCCCGAAAGTTGAAGAAAGTTTTTCAAATATTAAAGATAATTTCCCGAAAATGAAAGAAAATTCCCAAACATTGAAGAAATTTTCTGCAAAATGACGAAAATTTTCCAAAGTATGAAGAAAACTTCTTGGATATTAGAAAATAAAATCATTAAGGAAATTTCAAGAAAATGGAAGCAATTTTAATAAAACGAAGGAAAATTCCCGAAAATTGAAAGATTTTTCAGAAATTGAAGGAAATTTCCTTTAAATTGCAGAAGATTTCCTGAAGAAAATAACACTTTCATTCATAGCGGCCTTAAAATTGCGTCAACTCTAGGCATATTATAGGGGCAAAGGTCAAAGGTACCTGGTGGGACCCAGGTTTCGCAGGAAGTCCTACGTTTGTCATGATTTTAATAGCAAAAAGGGTTTTAAAATGTGTCACATCTATTGGGCGAAACTGAACGTAGGGGCGATGGGGGAGAAACCCCAGGAATCCCTGCATTTCTCGCAATTTTTAGAGCAGAAAATTGCTTAATATTGTATCAAATCCAGGGTCGACGTCCTAAGCGCCAAAAGGCAAAGCCCCAGGAAGGCGGCGTTTTTGGCGTGATTCTGGTAGCAGAAAATTGCTCAAAATCGTGTCAATTCCAAATTAAAGTATTAAAAACTTAAACGGAATATTATTTTGGAACGAATGTTCAAATGCGGGATTCCATTGACTTCAATATGTGTCTTTAATTGGGGTCTAGGAATGGTCTTCATGTTTCTGATGTAAGAATCAAGCTTTGAGAAAAATATTTACAACGTTGAGAATAAAAGGTATAATTAAAGTATATTTTCATAATAATTTTTGCGCCCCTGTGAGCATTCAGCGCCCTCTCGAAAATCTTCGACCAGCTGAATTCAATAAAATTGTTTGCCCTTCATGGTAGGAGCAGATATTAAAAATTGCCGACAATTTATTGCCATACATCGGTTTCTGTCCGAGCGCGAAATCCGCACGAGTGCCAATGGTGGAAAATGGCGGAAATTTGGTCTTTTCTGTTGAAGATTCATGCGCTTTTGGACTGCACAAATGGAATATTACTTGCTTAATAGTATAGGAAGAAGTTATTGATCAATACGTACATTTTTTTTCTCGCGACAATTTTGGTGCCCCTTTAAAAAAATTCGCTGGGGGCTGTCCCCCCCCTCTTTCTTTCCCCGACCACCACGCCACTGATGGACATTTAGCTGTTGGGATGAAGGCTCCATTTCCCTCGTGTTTAGTTAGCTCTAGATGGTGTGTCCGGTAAATGGGTGCCATTTGGTTTTTGCGAGGGTGGAAGGGAGGAAGGAGGGGGTGGGGGTAGCTGAGTACCATTAACAGTAACATTAACAGTAACATTTTGCATCCAAATATCTTATCCACTATACCGTACTGAAAAGGATGAAAATGAAATGGATGTTTATGTATTCGTTATCTAGGGAGAGTAATGAATACATGTACTATATGCTCTACCAATTATAGTCTTTTCATGAAAATGACAAAAAAAACAAAGAAATAAGTTGATTTCTAAAATCCCTACATAGTTGCAGAAAATTTAGTGTGGCGGTCAGTTTCATTCAGGGGATTTCCAAATTTAGGGCGACTCGATTTGTAAAATAGGGACATAGCTTTGTGGACGTACGTATTGAAAGATGGCGCTGAGTTTGAAAATAGAACACGAAGTCAAGAAACTCGTTAAGCAATCAACGGATTTTCATGTAAATATTTTACGAATAATTCAAATGCTATATAATATTCTTAATGTAAATCAGTTGATCGTAAGTCTAGGTAGTCTAAACAATATTGGGGCCTAGCATTGATAATGACTTGGTGGGTGCCTAGGCTAACACTAGGCCTAGCCTAGGCCCCTAGGCCTGAGTCTGTATAGACGAAGGCCTAACGTAAATGTTATCAAGTTATTGTGTTAATGTTATCAGTTATTGTGGCTTAATAAGCCGTCGCCCAATTTGTTGGCCAACTAAGCTACGCTGCGCAGTAGCCCTACAGTATGTGCATCGAGGTCTTGCATGTACATTTCAGTTGCACTTGTAAGTTTGTTGAACTGTCCACTTTCTCCTAAATGTATTTCACTTTTGGCTTGTACAGTAAGTTGTAGTGTTCGAAGGAGATTTTTAAAAAAAGACGTGGAAGAAAGTTTAGGCTCAGCTTTATGTCCCGGGTTCTATTCACGGTGGGTCTCCAACCAAGTGTTCCACGACTGCTTAATAAAACGGACATGGGCATCTTGTTGTAAATACTCCAATGTCTGTCGGGACTTTATAAACCTTGGTAAACCAACCAACTGGACTGAAAGTGTCAGAGAAAGTTTAATGTGGACAAGTGTTCAACAACCTGGGCCAAAGTATGATTACTTTATGGATGATAAAATGTTACAACCAAAGGAGGAAGAGAAAGACTTGGGTGTAGGCCTATGTGTGAGCTCATCTATGAAATTTAACAAAGAATGTGCAGAATCAGTCAAAAAAGCAAATAGGACAATTGGCATCAAGTGCAATTTTGTCAACTTTGACAGAAAGGTTTTAGGTTTGTAAAAATTATTGGTGAGACTGCATATGGAATATGCGATATTTGAAGAAAAGACATCAATTTGTTGGAAGGGGTACAATAAAGATTAACAAAGTTGATTCAAGGAATGAAGAAAAAAATGTAAGAAGAGAGATGAGGCACTTCAGACAGGACTTGTTAACATTCTAGCCTATAATATTGTGAACGATAAGATAAATAGGAAATGAAACAGCAACCAGAGGAAATTCAGTGAAAATCAGATCAAAATTTGCATGACTGGAAGTGAGGAAGAACTCATACTTTTGTAGAATATGGAAAGTCTAAAACTAACTTCTGAAGAGGTTGTTAAAGCATCATCAGTGAATGTTTTCAAAGACAAGCTCTAAGAAAAGATCTTTATGGGTTGCTAAAACCTCTTATCTTATCAGCCAGTCTCTTTGAGGAAAGAATATTCTCAAGAAGAGGGTGGCGTTCAAGGTGAAGAGCTACTTCGGCCTAGGATGGATGAGTCAGTATGACTAAGCTTAGCTCGAGAATCCTCTAGCTTTTAAGGTGTTGATACAAATAATATCCTTCAGTGTTATTAATACGTCGTTCGAGATTTGCTGTTATTTTGAATTGACACCATCCACAGCTGAAGGTAAATAGCAAAAATCATGAATCACTTTTAATCTTTCAAAAACATGCATCATTCTGATAAAAAGATTCATCTTAAATAACATGTACTAAACCAACTCGATTTTACCTTAAAATTTTCGGGAATTTTGCCAAAAACCTAGGACAATCTGTAAGAAACTTGATTGTTGAAAATGGCCATTGAAGTTAAAGAATGATTAAATTTGAACAAAACGGAAGTTTATAACAAACTACGGTAACTTGAAATAGACTCACATTGTTAATGAATTAATTTCATATTTCGCAAAGATGTATATTCAACACCTTATATATTCTATTAAATGTAACCGTAGAGTCGGAGACACTATTAACTTTCCTGGTTTCTGATTGGCTATTGTCATATTACGTTGTTGCATTCTCCTCAATCTTCAAGCTGACCATACATCAATATTGTTTACTGTGCTGCTCACAACTCTTACCTCAACCACATCAACACTATCCAAAATGAAGCCCTCAGGCTTTGTCTGGTTACCTACATTACACGACCTACCCCATCATCAGCCTTCACATTAAAGCCAATGAACCCCCTTCCTACTGTATGCTTTTAGAGCCCTCACCAACACCCAAAACCCTGACTACAACCTCATTAGGTATCCCAATTTCTCCACCCTCTTTGCTAGGACTAAAACCGTATCCCCTTCCTTGAGCTTATGCATCAAACCTGACCTCCACCATCTCAGCATCAACCCTGCCACTCTTGGCACCTTCTCCTGGCCCACTTTTCCTGCCCGGGCCACCCCCTCCCTTCCATCCACCTGGGCCTCTCCACTGCTCTTCTAGAAAAAACCCCCAGATAAAAAAACTCAAATCCACCCCCTACCTTTACCTTTTATTCTCACCCCTGCCTCTTCTGTGGTTTCAGACTCCTGGAATGAAAAGACTTTGTTTTTTTAAGCCCTCATCAAACAAACCGACAAATTACGTCTTTTGATCATAATTGTCTTTGTGTGGATTCATATAAAGTAAACATCTCTAGGCAGACATACAATTTGTGAGTATTTTGTTACGATAAATGCCTCTTCTCTCAGGTCGTTGTCGACCTATGGCTATGTACATTTTCAATTAGTATGTTGTCATAAGTGTATAGGCTGAGATTGACTGTGTGATTTGTTTTAGTAACAAACAAATGCAAAATGTCAAAAACTGATTGAAAATGGATGCCTGTCTATAGGAATTTTGGACTAGACTGAGCTGTGAATACCCGAGGTCCAGTGGTGAAGTGGGCAGTTCCAGAAAATATCCATAACCCCTCCCCCATTGAGAAACTGGGAATTCCTGTGGGAAAGGGTCTAGGAAATCAGTTCCTCAGTCATGGACCCCCCATTGAGGAACTAGGAATTCCTTGGGGTCTAGATAATCAGTTCCTCAGTCATGGATATTTTCTGAATATGCACAATGTAGATGAACACCAGGTTTTTACCCTGCTCTTTTCAAGAAGTGATCATAGAACCAGGCAGGGTTGAGGTACCCTACCATCAAGACCACCATTTAACATCCTCAGGACAGTGAGCACCACCCATCCAATTGCCACTTTTCCCAAAGGCAGAGTGAGGGAGAAGGTGTGATGCAGAAGACTAAAGTTTATAATGTATCATTCTGCATATCTAGAAAACTAGTGGGTTATATGGTTGTTAGATTCGAACCAGGGACCTCCTGCACCTGAGTCATACACTTAACCAACAGAACCCTCTATCTACATTGTTTGTTTTGGGTGAATAAATTTTGAGGTGTATATTGTGTTTTCTCCAGGTGCGCTATACTGGATGGGAATTAAAATTGGGAGAGAAAATATCCTAGACTAGTGGTAAATTCCAATATAGGCTATAGGTCTAGACATTGATGTAGTAGATTTACTATACGTTTCTCAATTTATTGATTTAAATAAATTGTTTATTCTTGAAATTTCATCTTTAACAAAACATTTTTATCAAGAATATTTGCTGTTTACTGTTGGGTACTGTTATTCAATAACAGAATACATTTATTTTACAAGAAATTAATTTGGTCAAAATACTGGTATACCAGGAATACCTTAGGAGATTACTGGGATATCAACATTATTGTGTGTTATCTTGTGTAGGTGTAGGGGAGGGGGTATCCATAATTAATTAATCAAAACATTTTTTACAGACTGTGACGATTAAGTCCAAGGATGTATTTGTGGAGATTTAGCATGAGGCTGCATTCAATGTAGTGCAAAAATAAAATCCAAAAGTAAATCAAAAGTTGTTGGAAGTTTATTCATCATACCTTAATTGCCTTTTCCTTTCTTTTCCAGGAGAGGTCTGACAACTTCAAACGCACTTTACAGTTTGTCCTGTCAAACTTCAAATTTCATCGGTTCCTGGATGTGGATAGTCACAAAGTGTCTGCTGCACTTAAAGGGTTTGTTTATTTGCTGTTATTGTACATCAATTATTTTGATATTGTGATAGCCTACGGTAGGCCTGATTTTTTATGACATCAAAAATACCCCGAACAGCGTTTTATTATATGTCATTATCATATGCCTATTGCGTACAGTAAGGCAGAAAAAATAGAAAAAAAATGAGATGTAACAGAATATTTGCAGCAAATTTGATTGCTTTTATGCTTGCTTTCCTCGGTCATAAGTTTTTGAAGAGGAAAAATCTGAGATTGACACACTTGCAAACCTTGTTTGTAAACAGTGTTTGTAAATTAGTGATAATAAATTAAAATATGGTGATATATTGCAAAGTGTATTTATGTGACTTCCCCTGAACAGAATGTCAGTCTATCACAGGCTATAATTCCCCAGCAATGCTAATACTCATTATACAGCTGAGTGGACTGGAGCAAGTGTCTTGCTCAAGCACACAATGCAGCGCTTGCGGCAGGAATCAAACTAGGTACCTTTCGCATACGAGCTAGACTCTTTAACCAGCGCTTTAGGAAGGATTTAATTCTATGATGATAGCCCTAATTCTATGATGATAGCCCTAATTCTATCATGATAGCCCTAATTATATGATGATAGTCCTAATTCTATCATGATAGCCCTAATTCTATCATGATAGCCCTAATTCTATCATGATAGCCTTAATTCTATCATGATAACCCTAATTCTATCATGATAGCCCTAATTCTATCATGATAGCCCTAATTCTATCATGATAGCCCTAATTCTATCATGATAACCCTAATTCTATCATGATAGCCCTAATTATAAACTTAACAGCCCTGTTTGTTATGATGATTTATAAGATGAACGTCTCTTAAATTATTTAAAGGATGAGTAATACTCAGAATTTTGGTATTGAATTTTACAAAAAGGAAATCTTACAACAGAGACTTCAAATTGTGAAGAAAGTATTTTCTAGCTTCAGAGTTATTGCCAAGTAAAGTTACCCAAAATTAAAACCGACCAACCATCAATTACATCAATTATTATTATTTTTTTAAAGAAATATTCTCAATTTTATGGATCTGTAATACATGCTAAAACCCTATTTTTTCACATTGTCCCAAAATAAAAAACCTGTCATGAAATAATGTCATCGAAGGGAAATAAAGTGTTTTATGTTCATTTATATTTCATGAAGTATTTTCATTCATAATTCTTACTGCAAACAGGTCAGTCCTCAATCAAGAGAGTGGAGTACATTTTGTTCGACTGTACCTATCAACCCTGGATTTTGGGGAAATAAAATTGAAAACTAACACACATTTTGGTCTAGTGCCAATTGTTACTTTGATTGTCTTGTGAAATGGAAGCACTAAACTTATCCCGTAACAGCTGTGGTTGTAGATGTTATTTTGTTTGCCTTTAGTGTTTCAGAGAAGCTTACAGTCCATTCTCAGGGTAAAAAGGCGGACAGACTCAATGAGCTTGTGGAGGAGTTCCTCATGCTGCCTCTGACCAACCAGGAACTGACCAAGGTATGATTGTGTTCATCTTCAGAGTCAGGGGTCGACAAAGCCCAGGACAACCACAAATTATATCCTCATACTTTTTGATACTTCTGCCAATACGGCCAGTTTGCTAGCAAAAGTATGCATTGCGTCTATATATACAAAATACTTCATTGCCCATTGGAGAAGTTGCTATCAGGTTGACCATTGGAACGCTGTTTGCAGTGCTTATAGCCCACCCATATAGTAAACTATTTTGCCGCTAGAAATTTCTGTAAGGCAATTCTGTGGTCTGTGATGGATAAAACTTTCACAGAATTTTCTTATGATATTGCATGTATCTGATACCCTCTTTCACCTGCTTGATATTCGGGGCCTCCTGGCCTGTGAGCTACTGTACATTACTTCTATATAATTTCTATCCCATCCCAGCATTTTATTTTATCTTTTTACACACTCTTCCATCTTTCTGAATGTCTTTTTGAAATTTTATTGCAGTACTTTCTTTATCATTTTGTTCCTCTTCTGATTCTCTTAAAGAATCACTCGACCAAAGTGTGAGGATATATTTTTCTGGAGTCCCTAGAATATTCTAGTACACCTTTTCTTGTACATGATGATACTGATAACCTTTGATATTAAAGTTCAAATCAACCATAAATCATTTATCATTATCCCCTTGCCAAGGAAGTTGGTGAAGAGACGATATAGTATCTTTACCATTCGTCCATCCGTTCGTTCATCCATCCATCCATTGTCCGTCCGACCTCATGCATTGTTCAGCTACTGGAGAACAATAGATTTGAGCTTTCTAAAAGGAATTTCAAATATTTTTTTGAAATTTATATGAAGGAAATCTTGCTTTGAAAAACTTGGAAAAAATGCAGTCCAGACTTGAATAGCATTAAATGGGAAAAGTATCTTCAGAATGAATAGGAAAAACACTAAGTCTTTGCTTGAATACCGTGGATGCATAATAGACTTCTGATAAACTCCAAATTATTTGACAATGAGTTTTCATTATGATTTGCTAAATGATCATTTCTATCTGGTTTATGAGGGGATATAGTTAAGCATGCTTTTATTGGGAGTGTCAGATTTAATTTATGGGAGAGGAGTGTGGGGGATGGGGCTGTGTAAATGTGTAAAAATAAGTGTTTTAACAAGCAATGGAATAAGTGAAAACGTGGCAACTTTATATTGATGGTTGGAATGAATAGTTGGTTAATGTTGGACACAGGAAAACCTGTGAAGTGTATATTTGGTATATGAGGGGATTGCAATGAAATAAGTGAAGATTATATCGATGGTTGGAAAAAATAGTTGGTTAAGAGTATATATGGTATATGAGGGGATCGCAAAAGATGGGTTGGGGAAGTAGGTGAAACAGGGATGGAAGGTGAATGGGGCATGTTGGGGAATGGAGGATGGTATGTGAATGGAGGATGGCAGGTGAAGGGGTTGGTGAATGGGGTTGGCAGGTGAATGGGGCATGTTGGGTTGATAGTTAAGTGATGGGATGGGAGAAAGAATGTTGGATGGAAGATGTCATATTAATTGGTAGATGTAGGAATTGGGATGTGGTGAGATGGTATGGGGGACAGGATGGAATAAAATATGGGACAGGGTGAGATGGCATGTGGGACAGGGTGACATGTGGGACAGGGTTTCAAGGAATGTGGGACAGGATGTCATTGCATCTAGGAGAGGGAGGGATGGCATATGGGACAGGTGAAACAAGGTGGTATCATGGCATTAATGACAGGCTTGTATGGCATGTGGGATGAGGTGGAATGGCATGAGGACAGTGTAGGATCACACTGGGACAGGGTGGTATGCATCTGGGATAGAATGACATGTAATGAAAGCATCTGGATTTCAGGTGGGATGGCATGTGGGGCAAGGTGGGTTAGCATGAAATAGCCTGTGGAACAGGGTGGATGACACTTGGTACAAATAAGGATGACATGTGGACAGGGTGGAATGGCATGTGGTACTGCACGTGGTACAGGGAGGTATGGCATGTGGGAAAGGGTGGCAAGTCATATGGTTGGATGTCATCTTGATTGCAGGTGTGATGACATGGGTCATGTGGTGAAATGGCATCTGGATATTCGTGTATGATTTCTTGTAGGGAGGGAAGTAGCATGGTATGGCATGTGGAACAAGAGGGTGGGATGGCAGGTGTGACAGAGGCTGGAAAGCATGTTATTAGCGGTGAGGTATTTGTATCATTTGCAATGTCTGTTTTCTAATAAATGATTATTTTTTCAAAGCCAGTATATAGAAAAAAATCTGTTATGTCAAAATTTCCTTGAATTAACAAAAAATGCCCTCACTTAACGGCTGCGAGCTCCTTCAAACCAATTCCAACCATAATCTATCATGACATGCTTTATTACAGACAGATGCTCACTATTCCATACTATCGGTATTGCTGAACCTATCTGAGAGTCCAACCACATCTGAACTACGAGACTTTCAAAAACCACAGAAAGGTTTGTGGAAAATAGTTTAGTTGTGAATGAAATTCTTCAAATGCTATCATTGTTAGGTCTCACTTCCATGTTAGTTTTTCTTAAGTTTACATGACCGTTCTATTGTCTGTTTGATTTTTTTGAGTTAGAGTTTGTAATATGTAGATTAGCAGCGTCGTCACTACCCACAAACTTGACTATTGTTATTTGAAACTCCATTATGCTTTTCATGTTTTTCGTCCATTATACTGCTCATTTTGCCAGAAAGTCTTTGTTTTACAATCTTCTCAATGTTGGAAAGACATTTCCCCCTCCTTAATAATCATCTTGGGACACCTGCAGTAGAATAAGTCCTAGGATGGGGAAGGGGAAAAGTGATGAGATAAAATGTCACATCCATTTGTTTCAGATATTGAGGCACATACGAAGGGTCACACATTACAAAATGGTACATGCCAAAAAGTTTCTCTTTAAGCCTACCCACACCCGACACCTGAATTAATCCTGAAAACTCAGGTATGGCAGTTACCAAGCTGACTTCCTATTCAGTGTAATGTGTTTCCACTCCAAACAATGATTGCTTATCTGCCATTCCCATGCACACCACAGTCAAGTAGACCAAGGTTATTTGTGTGTATATGAATTTTGTTTGCAAACTGGTGATAAAAATAGTTGTGTATTATGTGCCTGGCCTGAGGTGACGTGTGCAATAACTGTGAGTGATTGACAGACTATTTCTCCTAAGGAAAGATATTGCTTCATGTACGGTATTGGCATGTTCTTATTGATTTATTATTATTCCCAAAGTTTTCACAAAATGGTAAGCTGTCATGCAGCATGGAAAATGAAAGCCCCTCAGGGGAGTAGGTGGTGGTGAATTCACCTTTTCTAATCCCTCTTTTAAGCTTGTATTGAACCCAGTTGAAATAATGATTACCTTTTATATGCACAGAAGCAGCAGATAAATTCAACTGGGGACAATACCTATTGGAGGGCCTTGAACCGCTTAAGAGCTTCAGAGAAGATTATATCTCAGATGAGGAATGGTCCGTAGAGGAGGATGAACCTTCCCATCATGCAACTGGATCAGAAAGTGGTATTGAATCCACATTAATCCCGACATCTACAAAAGATCAACTCCGTGATATTGCTTCAGAAGTGGTGACCCAGTACTGGAACCATGAACAGAATATGGAGCAGGAGAACTGTAGAACCAACTGGATCCCTCACCAGTGGTATGTTTTTCAGTATCTAATTGACTATTAAACTATGACCTTTTTTTAGGCTCTTAATGAATGGGTGTTGCCATGATACTAATTACTAGAGTGTGTTATTTTGTGTGGTAAACCATGATAATAACTAATTTGAACTGGATTCAACCGATTTCTAAAGCAAAGAAAAATATTTTTTTCAAGAAATAGTGACAACTATAGGTACAGTAGCATGAAGAAAATTGTATAAAGAAAGTCTCTCAAAATCAGTTAGGAAAATTGCGGACATTATAGCTTTTGTAATATTCAGGCCCAATCATGCAAGAAAGTATGCAGATATATGTCATCGATTGAATGTTTATCCATTGTAAATCAATTTTGTTAATCCTTTACTACAATAGTTTGATAAAGACTACTTAATCTAACCTTTTTGATGTTAAACTTGACCTACCCCCATATTTTGATGGGAAAGATCTAGTCATCATTGACTGAAGTTGGAGAGTAAAATTGTTATAATTCATACAAGACATGAACTCAAATTTCCATGTCACAACTTTTGCATGTATACAAATTTCATGGACCTGATCAACCATACAGTATCTCATCAAAAAAGAAGCTTTATTATAGATTTTAATGGACTATGGTCATCTAGTAGATTTTAGATATGTGAAAGACCATGGAAATCTGAGTAGAATATTTTGTAAAATTTGTAAAAAGCTATTTTAGTTTTCAAGTTATGACTAAACAAAGTTTCATGATTTGTTAACTAATCCAGAATTTATGATATACTAGGAGAAACACATCTCAAATCTTCAAATTCAGCTACTTCTGAATTTCAGAATGTCATTTCTAGATACAAGATGTTTTAGGGTGTGACAAAGTTCCATCAAATTTGGCCCAAAGTTTCAATTCTATATTTCAGACAACAGTGACACAGGAATACAAAAACTAAAGGTTTTACAAAAGGTAATGAAGGATCCTTTCGCCATTGATGTCACACATTGCACAATAACTGCTAAAAATTTAAAATGCTGTAAATTGATCAATGTTTAACCAATTTGAATGGAATACTTTGCTGTTTTAATGGTATAGATCATTTTTTAAACCATTTAAGTCCATGTTGCCTCTAGATGTCCATAATCTTTTAAAGACTGATGAAATCAGAATATGTCGCTCTTTCACCTAGAAATAATTTACGCTGTCTTGTCCAAAACTGGGGAATCAATTCTAGCAATTTGGATAACAAAAATTTCATGAGAAAACTGAATGAGAGTACAGCATGTCGCCAGATGAACTTCTCAATTTGTATCGTCAGATATAAGGGGATGCCAGAATTGAATCCAATGCCATGAAATACCCAAACTCCGTAACATACCCTTTTTAGAAGTAAACTGCTGTGCAAGAGATTAGAGAATAAGGAGTAAATATGGATATGGTATAGCTTGGAGTGTTAGTATAAGTTTCCGTTCATCTTGTTCAGGGTTTTAGGAAACACCAATTCAACTTTGATGCCATGCAATATAGCGGCCATCACCATTCCAATCACAGAGGACCAGTTGTTGAGAGAAACACTATGGATGCTCTCAGGTGCCACAGACACATTTATTTTTGATATCAGAGATGGGGAGGTAACACCTAGAGAGGATTTGATACTGTCGCACACCACACAGGTGAGAGGAAGTCATTTTCTCATCAGAAATCAAAGATTTCTTGATTTCCATACTAGTTTTGTGAAACTATTTTGTTCTTGGACTTCAGGACTTGGGTGTCAGGACCTGATAAGTCATTCACCCTGGGCGCCCGGGAGAATTAACATTTTCAGCAGAAAATCAACTCCTACCAACAACACAACTATCAGAAAATGCTCACTTACAGCAAGTATAACCTCAACGTCAGCTTTGCTCTTCTACAAAATGTCTTCTGGCTGCCAGTCATCATCCGAACACAAAATATTATGGTGAAAGGGCCTTCATCTCCGCTGCACCTTCTCTCTGGAACAATCTACAATCTTTAATTCTTAACCATCTCTTAATTCTTTCAAACGTCTTCTAAAATCTCACTTATTTATCAACTGATTGAACTTTTTAATTATGCATTATTGTTGTGATCTTGGTCAAGCGCTTTGAGGCCTTGGTAAAAAGCACTATATAAATCAATGCTTATTATTATTATTGTTATTATTATAATTATTATCATTATCATTATCATTATTATTATTATTATTATTATTATTATCATTATTATTATTATTATTATCATTATTATTATTATTATTATTATTATTATTATTATTATTATTATTATTATTATTATTATTATTATTATTATTATTATTATTATTATTATTATTACTATTATTATTATTATTATTATTATCATTATCATTATTGTTATTATTATTATCATTATTATTATTATTATTGATTATTATTATTAAAAATATCAATAATAGTGCTACACTGCTACCTACCTACCCCTGGTGCCTTTTCAGTCTAGTGTTGTATTTTGTACCCCTAAGTACAATAGAACAATCCTAAAAGTCTGCTTGATTGTAAATGATGGAATATTTCTCTTGAATATAGAGGTTCAGTGGTTAAGGAGTCTTGCTCGTATTCCAAAGGTTCCGAGTTCCTGCCACGAGTGCTGTATTGTGTCCTTGAGCAAGGCACTTGTTCCAGTTCACTCGTGAAAAATGAATACCAGCATTGTTGGGGAGTAGAGCTGTGACCGTTTAGCGTGTACACGCTACACGCTCGCAAATCTTGTAAACGTTTACTAAATACTTCATTGCGAGTAATCGTTTTTCATACATTATAGGCCTAGTGTCTTGCCGTTGAAAATCAATATTCATGATTCAAATCACACACACATTCGGCTGACAAAATTCCAATCAATGATTTTTTACAAACTGTAAACCCGATTAGCATAATCCTTTTCAAATGTGCGAATCACAAATGCGCAGTAATCACCAATGAATGGGGATATTATGCACTTTGATTTCTTGAAATCTGAGTAATCTAACTTGTAAAATGCACCGCGAATGTGCAGCAGTAGACAGTGAAACTAACAATAGGCCTAACGTTAGGCCATAAGGCTTTAAATCCTACGCAATCAAGGCCCGTTTCATCGACCAAAAAACACTTGAATCGTGACAATCAGTACATTTACATGTAAATATTACCTGATGAGTCAATTAAATTTTGCAAGAAAGAAAAAATATTGCATAATAAATAAACATAAAAAGGTTTTAACAGAGCTGGAATTCTGCATGCTTTGCAAAAATGGCAGCCATTTTTTCGAGAGGGCTGATATTTTAGAACTTCCTGGTGGTGGTGGCGTAGTTTTGAAATGTTTTACGGCGAGGTATATCATAGGTCTCAGTTTGCAAGATTTTCACAGAACTTTGAAAGCCGTAGCAAATAGGACAAAAAAGTTACGCGATGTTGAGTTTAAATGACATTGAAAGGAAGTTATCTGTACTTTCTAAACTGAATTTCCATGCATATTTTCCATGAAAATGATGATTTATACTGTAGAAGTAAACTTTTTACGATTTGAAAAGCAAAACTCAGCGTCTATTTGGGCAATGCAGTCAGTACTTTTGCCATACTGGTTGCGCGATTTTTTTACTTCGCCTCGTAATTTTGGAGCAATTTTGGTGTATTTCCGAAAATTACGGTACTAAACTCGTGTACACGATACACGCTCGCTTTTTTTGGCGTGTACACGTTTACTAAAATCCCTAAACGTTCACAGCTCTATTGGGGAGTTAACCTGTGATGGACCGGTCTATTCAAGGGAAGCATTGTTCTCTCATCCGACTACTCATCTGCTTACCCCAAGGAAAGCGGGGATAAGCACCTATCCTATGGACCTAATGGCTCGGGTGGATTTTTTGAACTTAACTGAAATGTTTCTTTCATCTCAATAGTTTCTATTTTTAGTCCACATTTGTGTCATATTCAATCCTAATCAATCAGTAGATTTAAAGGTGCAGTATCGGCATCAGTACATTCAGATGCACCTCTTTCGATCATATTTTGCACTATATTTTTAATACAGCAACCATTTCTAATCAGCATTGCTGTGGCTGAATGGATAAGGTGATGCATTTCGGATTTGCTTTTGTGCCAAATGTAATAAGGTCGAATCTCGTCATGGCAAATATTTGTCTTCGTCTTTTCCCTTCATTTGAATTAAAACATGGAGCTAATAACCAAAATAATTGCAGTTGATAGCTCCATGATTAAACTAATGATAAATTTGTACAGCTCTGTTCAACTCGGCAGTGTCATGTTGTTACCACACATACATACTGTATGTAAGTAATCTTCACTCACACAATGTATAATGTACACTTCTCTGAATCTCTGATCGATTGTAATACGTTGATGACGTGTGTAAGTATATGCCATGTACATTGTAATACGTTGATGACGTGTGTTAGTATGTGCCATGTACTTACACACGTCATTGCGATTTGTTTGGAGATGACACCGCCTGTTTAACATCTCATGTGTATCATTTGCTATTTTCTTCAAATTTGTATACATTGTACTCCAGGACACAAAATTTAATCTGATTGTACAGTCCTTTAAGAAAATAAAATGTTGGGCAACTAATATCTGTGGGGTGGGCAAGTCGATGTTAAAATAATGCAGCCCAATGGGTAAGTACAGCAAAATGGACTGATTTAGACATGCTTAGTATATTGTTTGTTTACGCATCATAATGATTTGAACGTTTTACAGACATTTGTATTCAGGCCTTAGTTTGGAAACTTTTTTTGAGAAAAACAACCCATTATCTGGTAAATTTCTATTTTATCACCATGTTTATTTCCGATACACTAATATCATAATTTGGTGTCTCCCAAAGGACTCCTTACAGGTCACTCTTTCCAGACTTGCAGAGTTTGGAACCAAAATTCAGAATCTGCAGGTCATGATTGACACCGCCAGGGCAACACCAATGCATTGTGGGTACTCCTCCGTCGACGATGAAGAAGACCTGGATAAGACCCATTGCCTTCCTAAGTGTTCTACTACTGATGCTTTTGTGGAGGCTGTAAGTGATGTCTTACAGGGATTCCGACAAGACTTGCTCCAGATTGAGCATCGTTGTGTCTGCCAAGGTAAAAGTGAGATAAGAAACACAAGTTGAGGAGAGGAGAGTTAAAATAACAGAAGAAAATCAAAATCTTAGTGGGAAGATATTGTATTGAAAGACTTAGATTTAACAAAACAATTTGAACGTTCTCTCTGTTTATGAATCACAAATATTGCACATATCAGAAACTGCTCAAATTTTGATCAATGCAAAAAAGTGAAAGACTCAAATGTGAGTTTTTAGGTCTGGAGGTTATTACCCCCCAATTATTAATAGAATAATCAGCGAATATTCCTTTAAAAGCATCAGGATATTATTAAAAACATGGGAATATTCCTTTAAAAAAGCATGGAATATTCATTTAAAAGCATGGGACTATTCCTTTAAAAACATGGGAATATTCCTTTAAAAGCATGGGAATATTTCTTTAAGAACCCTTGCCCCAGATGATGTATTGTAAGTTCTGTTATGTGTAGTGATTGAAATCCACATAAGCCTGATAGGTTTATTGACAAGACAATCTGGCCCACAAACAATAGTTATTATATAATGCAATACAGTGCATTGCATAAAAGATCAATCGAATAAGATCGGTAAAAATTGCAAAATACCAGCTTAATTTTTGTTTTTTTGTAGGCAGATCAGCTTACTAAAATATTGCGGCTTATCAAATAAAATGTTATGTTTATTTCGCTATAAATTGGGGTCAAGGCTTGTCAAAGGAATGTGATAAGAAAACTGCAGTCATCCTTCACACGCTCTCAACTTGTTTGTATTCAGGGATTGTTTTTATGGGGTTTTGTTTGTCACACCGCATGAAGCTGTTGTGAAATGACGGCCCTTCGAAAAATTTAATTAAAGGAATATTCCCATGGTTTTTTGTAAAATTTTGTTTAAAAGAGCATACTTTAGAGCCAATTTGGTACAAAAATCAGGTTGATATCATATTCCCTTCAGGAGATGGATTTTTAAAGATTTCCCAATTGCAATTTTAAGCATTTTTAAAGTTTTTGTACAGTATGATGAATTTGTGTTTGATGATGTCATAGAGGCAATTCCATTGTTAATGTTTATTTTATGTATTTCTTGAACGTTAATTTGGTTGTTCTGTATAATTTGAATTTTTTTCCAAAAGTTATTGAAGTAGGTATATTTGGCAATGTATATAAATCTATATCATCAATTTATTTTTCTAGCAGGTATTACTAATAAAAAAAGTACGATAGATTTTAATGAAATACATCAACTTTGTGGGAGAATGTGTTGCTGTGATGTCATACTGAGCCATTTCCTATTCGTTTAGTAGCAATTTTTGTGAACCTTCCAATTTGAATATCTCCTGGTAGGAATAACATATCAACATGATTTTTGTGCTAAATTGTTTCTAAACAAATTCTCTTTTTTACAAAAAAAAACAAAAAAACATGGGAATATTCCTTTAAAAACATGGAAATATTCCTTTAAAAGCATGGGAATATTCCTTTAAAAACATGGAATATTCCTTTAAAAGCATGGGAATATTCCTTTAAAAACATGGGAATATTCCTTTAAAAACATACATGTAAGAATATTTTTAAAAGCATGGGAATATTCCTTTAGAACTCTTGCCCCAGATGATGCATTGTAAGTTCTGTTATGTTTAGTGATTGAAATCCACATCAGCCCTGATAGGTTTACTGACCTTTTTAGCAAAAAAGCAAATAGAAAAATACTTTTATACTGCAGATTATACATTTCTAATTGCTTTGTTTATTTGTACAGGATGTGATCTGATAGTTACAGTATATATTTTATTATTGATAAGGCCGAAGAACAATGCATCAAATTTTGCTCAAATTTGTTATCGATCAATGACCTACAGTATATAGGAGATAAAAGTTTGTTAAGTAACTAGTACCTAACAGAAACAACGTTAACCGACCCAGTTTAACGCACTCTGGCCTTAGTCGAATCTGGAAAAATACCCAAAGTGGTGCTAGGTGTTTTGCTTGTTCAGCCAAATGTTTGTACAGTGTGCAGTCATACAGTACATGCTACAGAATTGTGGTTTGTTAATGAAATTGTATATGAGTGGAGTATCTACTAAAGGTTAAAGGATTAGTTCAGGGGTCAAGCAAGTCCATCTTGTATGAGAGATAAGTTCAAAAGAAAGAAAATGGTGAAGAAAGTGTTCAAAAACTTATTCCGTCAAGGAGATATTCAAGTTTAAAGTTATGTCTTTTCTGTGTAGAAATGACTGATGTAGTAAGTCTACTATGGAAAGTTGGCATCTTTATCCTCACATTCTTAGCAATTGTTAATGTATTTCAAAGAAAGTTTATTTAATTTTTTCACTTTTCTAATTATTTTTCCTCACACTTTCTTCAGGTGGTATATTATAAATACCCTTCTTAGATTAAGTTCCACTACTTTTTTGACATTTCTGATGTTTTTTAAGCCACAAAATGCAGGACAAAATAGATAGAATACATAAAGACTTTGAGGAATCTGAGGCTATGACATCACAACTAGTCTGATTTCAGTCGTTTCTACACAAATTATACCAAACTTTATAAACTTGGATATCTCCTTAACAGAATAAATTTGTTAAATACTTTCTTCATTATTTTGTTTCTTTTGAAGTCTTCTTTCATATAAGATATACTTGCTTGACCCCTGAACTAATCCTTTAGGTATAGATGGTAAACATAGCTAGCTTAAATGGAGATAATCTGGAGATTATTCTGTTTTCAAAGGGAATATTACTGCATGTTACTGGATGTCTATTGAAAATGATAAAATTTACCATTGTACAGCTTGCGATTATTCAGGTCTACTTATTGAAGAATGTATTTCTCTTTTTGGTGTCGTTGAAAAGCCCTCCATTGTTGTACATAAAACCATTGTTTTTATTTCTGATACGGTAGCAGTTAGAAGGATATCAACTGTTTTGACAAATAAAGTATTTTTGTGTTGCATGCTCGTGATCAAACTGGGAAAACCTTAAATTGTACAAAACATCAACATCTGAGTGATCACAAAATTTACAAAATGGCATACAGACCTACAACTCACTACATCACATTACACAAATTTGAACTTTTATTTGCTAATAATTGCAGAGAATGGGGCACCCGTGACATATTGACATTTTGTGACAAAAAAATTTTGTCAAAAAAAATGTGTGACATTGATATTTTGAACATTTTGTGACAAAATGAACATAAACAGATGTATTAAAATTTGTCTGACATTTTGTAGCATATTTTACTCCATCACTCACACTCATTGGTAATTTGATGTTGGATTTTAGTGGTGGATTCCATTTTTTATGAAACAGATATACACAAATGATCCTTTCTATGAGCATCACTGGTCATGTGTGAATCCATGCCAATTATATGTGACAAAGGCAAAACTGAAGTGACATTCTGTGCAAATGGTGTCAAAAATTATGTGATATTTGAGATATTTATGTGATAAATTAAAAATTTTGTGATGTGACACTGTGACAAGCCACCAATCATCACTCCATTCTCTGTAATAAGTGTAACTTAGAAACTAAGGAAGCTGTTACTCAATATTAAGACTTGTACTCAGAGTTTGATGAAGTTTCTAAAAGCAATCAGATATTGTAGGTAACTCACTTCTATTGATTATGTTGCTTTTGCACTTTGAACATCTCAAGTTTTTAGGTTTAAGTACTGGACTTGTATGTAAGGTTCAATGTCTGGTTTCTGAGTAAACATTTTGTTTATAAACTATCAGCAAATTGCTTGTTTATACAACCTGCCAGCAATTTTAAATTCAGCTGGGAACACAAGACTTGGCTAGGTATGTCTGAATAAAGGAAAGATTGTATAGAGAGATTTATTTGGGATCCATGTTATATTGGATACCTGTGTGAAGGGGTGCCTGTATGAATGGATGCTTGAATGAAGAGATGGCTGTATGAAGGGATCCTTGAATTCAGGGAGGTCCGAATATATAGATGCCTGAATGAATGCCTGAATGGATGCCTGAATGAATGTCTGAATGGATGCCTGTATGAATAGATGCCTGTATGAATGGATGCCTGAATAAACGGATGCCTGAATAAACGGATGCCTCTATGAATGGATGCCTGTATAAATGGATGCCTGAATGAATGGATGCCTGTATAAATGGATGCCTGAATGAATGGATGCCTGAATGAATGGATGCTTGAATGAATAGATGCTCGTATGAATGGATGCCTGTATGAATGGATGCCTGTATAAATGGATGCCTGAATAAATGGATGCTTGAATAAATGGATGCCTGAATGAATGGATGCCTGTATGAATGGATGCCTGTATAAATGGATGCCTGTATAAATGGATGCCTGTATAAATGGATGCCCGAATGAAGAGATGGCTGTATGAAGGGATCCTTGAATTTAGGGAGGTCCGAATACATAGGTGCCTGAATGAATGCTTGAATGGATGCCTGAATGAATGGATGCCTAAATGAATGGATGCCTGAATGAATGGATGCCTGAATGAATGGACTCTTATATGAATGGATGCTTGTATAAATGGATGCCTGTATAAATGGATGCCTGTATAAATGGATGCTTAAATGAGGAGATGGCTGTGTGAAGGGATCCTTCAATTTAGGGAGGTCTGAATACATAGATGCCTGAATGAATACATGCATGAATAAATGGATGCCTGAATGAATGGATGCCTGAATTAATGGGTTCCTGAATTGATGGATGTTTGAATGAGGGCATAGCTGTATGAAGGGATGCCTGTTTGAGGGTATGCCAGTGAGGGAATGCCTGAATGAAGAGATGCCTGAATTATGGGATACTTGAATTATGGGATGCCTGAAGGAATGGAGGCTTAAAGAGTGAATGGTGGTTGTATGAAGGGGTGCCTACATGAGATTTTGCAGGAATGAATAGATCCCTGACTAGGGTGATGTACATAGATGCCTTGATAAAATGATGTGTTTGTGAAGGTGTGTCTGAGTGAGGTTGTGTCTGAGTGAAGGTGTGTCTCAGTGAAAGTGTGTCTGAGCGAAGGTGTGTCTGAGTGAAGGTGTGTCTGAGTGAAAGTGTGTCTGAGTGAAGGTGTGTCTGGGTGAAGGTGGGTCTGAGTGAAGGTGTGTCTGAGTGAAGGTGTGTCTGTGTGAAGGTGTCTCTGAGTGAAGGTGTGTCTGAGTGAAGGTGTGTCTGAGTGAAGGTGTGTCTGAGTGAAGGTGTGTCTGAGTGAAGGTGTGTCTGAGTGAAGGTGTGTCTGAGTGAAGGTGTGTCTGAGTGAAGGTGTGTCTGAGTGAAAATGTGTCTGAGTGAAGGTGTGTCTGAGTGAAGGTGTGTCTGAGTGAAGGTGTGTCTGAGTGAAGGTGTGTCTGAGTGAAAGTGTGTCTGAGTGAAGCTGTGTCTGAGTGAAGGTGTGTCTGAATGAAGGTGTGTCTGAGTGAAGGTGTGTCTGAGTGAAGTTGTGTCTGAATGAAGGTGTGTCTGAGTGAAAGATGGCTAGAAGAATGCATGCATGTATTATTGCATGTAATAATAGCTATTAAAAGAATTCTATGGAGTATTTGCCTTGTCATACATTAAATTCTTGTAATGCAGTATTTAGTATTCAGTATTTAGTTTGGTCCATTTTTAAAACAGGTACATTTCTTAAGAAAGTGAAAAATGGAGGTAAATTTTTCTCATTTTTCATTCTTTTTTGTTTTTTATGCATTTTAAACAATCTCATTGATTTTATGGAAGGTTCAAAGGACTTCCACAGGTGTATTGAATACGCATATAAACACTCCGCTTCAACATCATTCTTTAATTGACACCTGACTTGGGGCACTTGACAGTCACATTGTTAAGAAAAGTTATCAATTAATATTTCTTGTCTGACTCAGCTTTCATCTGCTATCTGCAATCTGCTAATTTCTGTTATTTTCGAAATTTCATTGCTATCATTTTGATCAGATTCCCCTGTGACCCTCTTGAAGTTACTGGAGATACTTGATCCATGGCAGGAGAAGATCAACATCATTCATCATATATTTTCTACAAGTCAAAGGTCATATGAAAATTGCAGATCTTGTGGGTCATGTGTGTGGATGCTGTCAACACTGGAATCCAGACTGACACGCCAAATTCAACTGACTGGGATGGAAGCTAATATTGTGAGTAGAAATTTAGACACTCGGTGCCTTTTAATGTTTAAACATTCGACAGGTAGCAACAACATGAGTTTACCCTCACCATACCGCTCTCTTCTCCTGACTAGAGATTGTGGCTTCATGGTGTAGCTTCTTCCTTTTCTTCCTGTCATTTGCAAATTCTGACGCCTCCCTCCAACTATTCCACCCAAGCTCCTTCCTCTCTTTCTTAACTGTCCTTCTACAAGTTGTTTTTGGTCTTCCTCTTTTCCTACTTCCCTCCGGGGCCCACAACAATGCAATTTTTGCATAATAATCATTTTCTCAACATGAGCTTACTTAAAAAGAACTATCCCGGCTATTAACTACGAATGAAGACAAAAATGGTTTCATGAAAATCTGTAAAAAAAAATTACAATTTTACAGCACTTTGAATTGGAAGGTCTAATTATATTATGCAAATTTTATTTAGATTTTGTGACATCATAAAGCGCACATCTATGAATGTCCTCAGGCTTATTGTTTTTACAATCAATCAATGTTATTGGAATGTGAACAGTTGAACATGACTTAGCGATTTCAATTTCCATCATACTCTCAATTAAAGTTTTGCATATGAAAACAGTCTAATGGTTTTGAGTGACAGAAATTTAGGATATAAATTTAAATAATACATTAAAATTTCTTCAAACTTTGATTAGCTATAACTCTTTTGCTATTACCTTTTTCTGGATCCCCAGCCACGTTGGCATTATCGAGAAAGGTAGAGAGCCATCAGAGCTGCCAACAACGCTTTGTCGAATCACATCTTTCCTTTTTCTATCCCGCACTCAGACCTCCGTTTCTCCACTTCCAGCTACCTCAGCAAGACTCCTGGAATCGCGAGACCAGTAACAAACTTCACACCATTAATTCCAAAGTCAGGACCAACATCCCCCTGCACAGTCGCAGCAGCAGGGAGGACGTTGTTATCACCCACATTCACAGAAAGGACAATGTTATAAGCTGCATCCACCTCGGCCACACCTTTCTCACCCACTCTCATCTACTTTTAGGCTCCCCTGCTCCTTTTTTTGCTCGACATTTAACACAGATCTCTTGATCAAGCATATCTTCTTAACCTGTCCCATATACCTGAATGCCAGATCACACCCCCTCCCTCCATCCCCCCTCCCCTTCATCCATCTCAATTTCTGCCCCCCCCCCCCTCCCCTTCATCTCAATTTCTGATCTTTTCAACAACAATCCTACCTCAAACTTCATCACCTTTCTCTGCAATTGCAATTTATTCCACCTGATCTAAACCTTCCTCTTCTTCCCCTCTCTGCCTTACCATCCTCACTTCCTTGTATTACCATAATTTCTTTCCCTTATCCACCTTCTCTCCCTCCTTCCCTCTATTCCACCTCTTTCCTCTCTGTCCTCACTCAAGCACCTTAGCTTTTAACACCCTCTTGGCACATTTGACTCTGACTGTCGCGGTGCCATTAAACATCAACAAACCAAACCAAACCAAATGATACCAAACTTTAAACTTAGATGTCTCATTAATGGATTAAGATTTGTGAATGCTTTCTTCACCATTTGTAATAAGATAGACTTGCTAGACCCATGAACGAATAATTTAAACTTGACTATCTCCTCAACGGAATATGATTTTTGACTGCTTTCTTCACAATTTTGTTTCTTTCAAAGTCCTCTTTTATCGAAGATGGACATGCTTGACCACTGAACTAAACATTTAAACTTGAATATTTCCTTAACCGATAAAAATTTTGAATGCTTTCTTCACCATTTTGTTTCTTTTGAAATCTTCTTTCATATAAGATGGACATGCTTGACCACTAAACTAATCCTTTCATGGAATAAGATTTTTGATTGCTTTCTTCACCATTTTATTTCTTTTGAAGTCTTCTTTTATATAAGATGGACATGCTTGACCACTGGACTAATCCTTTGACATAGATAAACATTTACAATGTGTTGTTCAAATCTCAACTCTAATTACAATTCACATATTGAAACATTACATATTATTTTATTTTTTGGGGGATATCTCAGCTTAAATTAAAGATTGTGTTGAAAAAAGAGAAGAATCTTGTCTAATTGTCTTCTTCATTCATTCTACGCCATAAGCCTGGTGGTTTGTTGATGCATTCCTTAAAACCATGGTGGTGAGTTGTGTTGGGTCGTAGATTTTGTTAAGCTGTCAATCCGTCTTGCACGGGGATGACCAGATCTCTTGGTCCCTGAGGGGTACACATCAGGGGCAAGGCCTTTCAGACACAGTAGTATTCATGCCAATGAGCTTACTGTTTTAGGATAGTGGCTGATGAAAAAGCCATCTGTCTCAGATTGGTTGTGAACGTTGTTCGTTGGAGGTCTAACGTCAGTTCAAGGAGGCTCAGTCAGATGATTCTGCCAAGTGCATCAAGAGCTAATAGGTTATTCTTTTTTAGATTGTCCAAGTGGATTCTTCGTAACACAGACAGGTGTTTTGATATACAATTGGTTCATGAAGTTTCAGCTCCTAATTGCCTGTGTTTTTTGGCATTTCTAATTTTTGTACAGGTACATTGTGTTCTCGTAGTCTGGCTGAAAACCATGAGACCCTATCTGGACTTCTTGGACCACTGGCTCAATAACGGGTGCTCTTTGACCCGGCTCAAGAGTTTGGATTTCACAGGTAAAGTATTACAGGATTAGCACCCATTTGTAGCCTCGGTGGTAGAGCGTCTACCTTTCAGTCAGAAAATACAGGATCTGGTCATACCAAAGACTTAAAATGGTACTTGTAATCCTTGCCGGGCACTCAGCATTGAGAGGATAGAACAGTGCAGTAATGTACAAAAGAGGAAAACAAGTATTGGCCTGGGAGAAAATTCCAGTTGGGATTTTCCCAACTAATCCCAACTGGGATTTTTTCAGACTGGAATTTCGGAAATCCCAATGTGGATGAAGTGGACCAAGTTGGAAATATGTTCATTCCCAATTGGGACCAGTTCATTAAAATTAGGAATTTGTTCAATCCAAGTTGGGACCAGTTCAACCCAGTTGGGAATTTGTTCAATCCAAGTTGGGACCAGTTCATCCCAGTTGGGAATATTAAATCCAAGTTGTGACCAGTTCATCCCAGTTGGGAATATTCAATCCAAGTTGGGATCAGTTTCATCCCAGTGGAAGTCTTAACTGGTCTCAACTGGAATTTTCCTCTGGGATTCAGGGATTAGACATTTGTATTTTAAATGATAGAGGGCAAAAGACTTATAACTGGGAAGAGACTACTTTGCAATCATTTCATATTTTGTAGATGTCAAGTTTTAAAAAATGTCACATTTTTTCATGAAGTTCCCACCCCGTTTAAAGAAAATGGCTGGTGCAGAAAATATACTGTAAAAGATTGAATTTGATCAATATTCAGTTTTACTTTATTTTTGGTGAAAGTCATTCATGAATATCAAATATTGTAATTCTAATCAAATTTCGCCAAACCTATCTTAAATTTGAAATTTTGGGGCATTTTACACTGAATTTACCATTTTTGGTCCATTTTGAAGCAAAATTTTCAAATATTATCTAGCTCTTGAATGGAAAATCAGAACAGAATGTTTTTTTGCCATCTTATAGACCTTGAAGCCAGCTTTCATGAGCTACAGTACTATCATGCATACAAAAAACAAAAAACATTGCACCTTTCCGGAGATTCACAACTTTGCGAAGATTTTGGTTGACGGAAAAACTGTACGTAAAGACACATTTTTTTACCAAAAGAATCATGTAAAAATCGTAATTGGAGATTTACATGTAGGATATATGATAAAATAGCTTGAAAGAGGTGATACACAGAAGGAGGCAGTCTCAAGTAAAGGTAAATCAGTACGTGTTTTTATTCTTTTCAGGCCTGTTGACTAGTATGTGTAAATCCCCTATACCTTTTACACAAAATCATGACCATACACAGCATTTCATACATTTCTACAGTAAAAAATAATAATATTAATAATAATAATAATAATAATGATAATAATGCTAATTTTACTTATTTTACAAATAAATCGACCGTCTTGGGTGAGAATATATATGCTTTGTAGAATGAAAATTTTATCTGCGTTACAAAACTCTTTTTTATAAGGAAATGAGTAAAAGTTGGGACGATATTTGCATTTTCCCAACCATGAAATCATTCTCCTCTCTTATTATTTCTTTTTTTGAGGTAATTTGCATATTAATTAGTATGTAAAATATAATGAACAACTTTTTGAATATCATACAATTTGATTTTCAAGAGCCCACAAACAAGAAAACTTCATTTTCAGGTTATGGCTTTCCCACAATATTTTAAAAATTTATAATAATGGGTTATGATGTAGGTCAAAATGTGACATTATGAACTAATTTGCATATTTCTATGTTCCTACTACCAAAAAAATCATGAGTGGTATCAATAAAAAGAACTTTTCATTAACACTTTGTAAATTTGATCAAAAATGCCACAACTGCTTACCACAAGAGAGTACATAAACACAAAGTTAGGCAGTTTTGTTTATGGGGCTTGCATATTAAATAAGCTGATTTGCCTAAATTTGCATATTTCAGTGTAAAATTATGTGGGCCATTGTGGAGATCAAAGTATTACCTTTCATTTAACACTTGTAATGATAGCAAAGGAAAGAAAAATGTGGAAAAAATGCATTATCTAAAAAGTTTCCCAAAAATACAGATTCTAAATGGGAGGCTCAGGCGTTTAAGGGTTAATGTGAAAGGGTTAATGTGTAAATAATCCAAAAAACTTGTAAACACACATCGCACACATGTCATACTGTATGTGGTACGCAGATGGGTTATGGTCCATATATGACCTATTGTTTTGGTAGTGATGTCATGTAGGTGGGGCTTAATGTAAAATTCTTGAAAAATGATAAATGTGTAACCATGTGCATGTTTTGCATCATAGTTGTAATGTTATCAACAGGTTCTATTTTGTTGATATGCATAGTGGGCATGGCTTATGAATGTTTAGCAGGTTAAGCATGATCAGTTAGTGTAAAACTTGAAAATCAACCAACAATGAAAGAATGCATCAGAACCACTAAACATTTTAGTTGACTGATTCTAGTGATGATATTGGTAATGTGCCTAGTTAACTGTGGACATGTAATTACTTTCTTTGACATTCTTTTGCAGAAACAAAGATGTCAGTGTTAAAGATAACAACTATTGGCAGAAGTCTTTTCATGTCCAACAAACGCCAGGTTCAAAATCCACTGGTCAGTCATCGCTACCATCCGACCAATCGGGTGATACTTCTCAGCAGTCTCAGTCATTTGTGTTTGAAGATATGCCAATGTTTCTAAGACCTGTCTGTTCCCAAATATTACAAGCAGGGAAGGCCATGGAGTTACTAGAGGCATTGGGATACAGGTCTAAAGACGTCCTTAATAGTCACACAGGTGAGATATTTGATTGGGTGCTCAGTAGGATCAGACTTTAGGGAACTTACAGCGCCTATCATTATGATTGTGAAGTGACATTTCATTTCATTTATTCATTTGTTTCATCACATTCAGATGATATTAATAATCACATACACATTACGATTCTAGGGCTGCATTAAAAATGTGTCCTAAACACCCGATCATTAACAGAAAACTGGTCGGGTGATCATATTACGTACCCTTGCTTCGAATTGGCATTACTTGCTTACTCGCGCAATAAATTATAGGATACAGTTTCCAAGCTCTGCAACGTGATTCACATATAAGTGATTAAAGTAACTTGAATGATCGTTAGGCGTGTTATTGTGTCTGGAAATTATCCTGCTATGCTTGAATGTAGATATTACTTTTGTAGGTTTTTCCAATCAGTGGAGGTGAGATGTTGCATGCATTATTAGACAGGTATAACCCCAGTTTGGACAACTTTTTAATGCGGCCGGTAGATCATGATGATATAACAAAAATACAAAGTGTTGTGAAAGGCAGTGCTTAACGAGTTGAGTACTCCATCTTAATATCAAAATTATAGGGGTTTTGCTACACGATCCAAACACTACAAAAGTTCTTTTGTTAATATTTAAAGATAGTTTGTTAACTCTAAACAATTCATTAGCTCTAAATTACTCACTTGTTTAATTCATTGTTAATTTTTTTCTGAAGAAGTTTGGCATCTTTTTCCGAAGAAAATATTATCATTGGAGAATTAAACATACTGATGAATCATGGCATATGTAGTATATGTCGTTGACATATAAAATGAACAGAAGTGGTCCCAAAATAGAACCTTGTAGTACTCCACAATTAATCTGCAAGGGGTCAAGTTAGAAGTGTTATTGTTAACTGAGGTGAACTGATGTCTATTTTAAATATAACTACTGCACCAAGTATGTGCTGTACCTCTGATACCATAATTAGAGAGCTTTGTTTAAGGAGAATGTTGTAATCAGTTGTATCAAATGCCTTGATGACAAAACAACAAAAAAAACTTTCTTCTCCACTTGCAGTATTGTTTTGCACAGGAAGTGTTTTTGGAAAGGATCAGATTTGTAAAACAAAAGTCATTTTTATGTGGGCAAGAAACTTCTTTCAAGTTCAATAACTTTTTCTAGGAATGAGATATCAACATGGTTTTCTTACCAATCTATTTCTGTTACAACACATCCAATATTAATTCAGTCCACGTTCAGTGTAAGATATTCCTTGTCCAAACACCAGTTTGAAAACACAGAATTTCCTAGTATATAATTAGTTTTTCCAACATTTGTTTGAATTGTCTGTTACCAGCCATTTGTACATTTATGTTTCAGACTTGTTTAAATATCAATTGACAGGTAGCAACCAAAAAATGTATGCTGCAAACCATATAGATAGTTACTAATTGTTTATTCACTTACAGGATTAGCTCAGTGGTCAAGCACGTCCATCTTATATGAAAAAGGACTTTAAACGAAATAAAATAGTGCAGAAAGCATTCAAAAATCTTATTCTGTTAAGGAGATATCTAAGTTTAAAATTTGGTGTCATTTGTGTAGAAAAGACTGAAATCAGACTAGTTGTGATGTCATAGCCTCAGATTCCTCAAAGTCTTAATGTATTCTATCATATTTTTTCCTCCAATTTTGTGGCATATGTCAGAAAAAGTAATAAAACTGAATCTAGAAAGGGTATTTATAATATACCACCTGAAGAAAGTTTGAGGGAAAATAATCTAAATAGTGAACAAATGTAATTAACTTTCTTTAAAATACATTAACAATTGTTAAGAATGTGAGGATGAAGTGCCAACTTTCCATAGTAGATTTACTACACGAGGCATTTCTACACAGATAAGAGAGCTTTAAACTTAAATATCTCCTTAATGGAATAAGATTTTTGAACGCTTTCTTCACCATTTTGTTTCTTTTGAGTCCTCTTTAACATAAGACGGACCACTAAATTAATGTTTTAAATATGACCATTTTAACTGTATTTTGCCCACTCGTATTTAAGCCCACTCGTCCTTCCTTGTAATTTTAGGTCTTATTCTTTTCAGAGTTTAAAGCTATTTTTGTGCATGTATCTCTAAAAATCTTTGTTAGAATTATTTTAAAGTTCTGTTTTTTTGTCTTGTCATGAAGGCTTGAAACTTTACGAAGAATTCAAAGAAACTATACTCAGTTTGATAAACAACTATCAAGGAGACGTGGCAGAAGATGATGACATCAGTGAAGAGGGACTATCCCCTGAAGAAGGGAAATCCCCTCTAGCAGTTGAGCAGCAGGCAATGGAGAGGTTGTATGAAACTGATGCCCTTCTTGGGGAAGCTTTTAGAAATTTGTGCAATCTGGATGAAGCTGTAGGAGAGACAAGGAAAATATCTCCAGATGGGTAAGAATATTAAAGACAATGGAGTATGTGCAGTGTAAAGGCTGTGACGATTACTCGTGTAAACGTGTAAACGAACTTTTGATGTAACGTTTAGTTTAATCCTCCCAAAAGTTTAAACGTTCATGATTTACACTTGCCATTGTAAATCAATAACATTCAAACACACACAACTTTCATTCAATGACTTACAATGACTTGCAATGATTTACAATGACTTTTACAATTCAAGCTTTACATGTGATCAACAAAGGATCTAATCCCTTTGAAAGTATGAGTTAAAATTTGCACTAATTAGTTATGAATGGGGCTATATTTGACTTTGATTAGCCAAATTTACAGCTACTTGATAGAAAGGCTTAGGCCCAATTAACAACATTGTTAGGCATTAATCTGCATCAGATTAACAACTGTTTTACAAGCTATAAATCTGACACAGAAATTAACGAACAAAAAAGCTATGATTGTTATTTTCACCACAAATTGATGTGAAGATTACCTGATGAGTCCAAAAATTGCGCAAAAAACAAAAAGAAAAATTGCGAAATAAACAAACAAAAATGTTCAAAGTTGCTAAGATTTCACTCATTAAACATTATTTATCCTTAGCAGAAAAAGTCATTTAATCTTCACAGTTAATGCACATATTACCTCAGGCATGAATACACAGCTATTTTCATCACCAGTTTGAAAACAAACTTCTCTCGCCTAACACCATTTCCATTAAGCTCTGCCATTGAAGCATGACGCCCAGCCTTCACTGCTTAGCTCTGATGTTATTTAATGAGGCTAGCGTGTGTGGTATACATTGGAATCTTTGTATTGTGTGGAAACCACTAAAATTGGGTGAACACCTGACAAAAAGTGGAATTTCTCAGGTGTCGGGTATGGAAGTGCTATAGAAGAGTTTGTCAGCATGTATTTACAGCATGGTTTGCAAACACCATGGCCATTTTCCAGAGGTTACATCAACAGTGATATCAGCAATGCATGGTGCAGGAAACAGTCCAATCAGGAGTCGGGAAAGAGTACACAACACGCTTGTCAATTGTTTATTTCTTGGTTTGTCTTGAAATTGAACATTGTTCATATCAAAAACAATTGTTGCGAAAATGAAATCATTCATTTTTGGTTTCTGTTTGCTAGAAAATTATGTGTTGCTTCTGTAATTTATTGGTGAGCATGCGAAACATTATGCGAACCTATGTAATGGCGATTTAGGCTGGCCGGCCACAAATTTTCCTGAGATTTCTTCAGAAATGTTAAAATCTTTTGAGAATTTTAAAGTTTCTTCCTCAGAAAAAGTTAAAGTTTCTTCAGATATCCTTATGGAAGGTTAGAATTTCCTTACTAAATGTTAAAGATTTTCAGAGACACTTCAGACAGATTGAAGACTAGTTTCCTTAAAAAGTCTACAAAACATTTGATATTTCCTTAGAAGATAACTGTAAAATGATGTAATTAACCAATATTCTTTAGAGATCCTTCAAGCGTCTCTTTGTAGCACTGGAGATTTAAAATTTTAAAAATATCTGGGCACCAACGGTTGTATCAGGCATGATTATTAAACTCCGCCTTTATTATTGTGCTCATTTGCATAAAGTTGCTACAGTATATGAACTGACCAGACTTTTTTTTGTTTAGTATGCTCAGTCAGGGAGTGTGACAGGATATGACTGTATATGGACATGCCAGGGGGATGGATGGGGATGCCATGTGGGACATGGATGGGGGCCATGGGTGGGACATGAATGGATGTGGGACATGGGATGCCGTGTGGGACATGGGACATGAATGGAGGCCATGTGGGACATGGATGGGGATGGGATGTCATGCGGTACATGGGGTGGGATGCCATGTGGGACATGGGATGCCATGTGGGACATGGGATGCCATGTGGGACATGGGATGCTATGTGGGACATGGGATGCCATGTGGGACATGGGATGCCATGTGGGACATGGGATGCCATGTGGGACATGGGATGCCATGTGGGACATGGAATGCCATGTGGGAAGTGGGATGCCATGTGGGACATGGGATGCCATGTGGGACTTAGTGTGAGATGCCATTTTTATAATTGGCCGGGTCATATGATATGGGTGTCAATTTGCGTGGGCATGTGAACCATGACGGTATTTACTGTTCTTACTAAAAGTGTCAGACTGCCGTCCCCGATGTTAATAAGAGTAGTTTGTGTTCAGTGAACATTGAATAAAAACTTACTTTGGGTCCCACCTTCTACGCAGCTCAATAGCATCTTCATAATGTATACATCAATCTTTTATTAAACATTGGCAAAAATATTAGATGTATTCTTTTGGTTGGTTATGCGGGTACTTCGTGACCTAAGGTCATCAGATTTTTTTCAAAATATTGACTAATCAATGTTCCAACTTAATCTATAATCCTTTGCGACAATGTATGATGATTGATTCACAATATGTGACGTCATTTGTTGAATTTTGGTAAAAATATATCACTTGTTTTGGTCAATTTCGCAATTTCCGCGACCAAAATTTGAACCATGTGTGTTCAACATGCAAATACCCAGCAGGCAGCAGGGGTACCAGTACTACGTACATTGTCCGATCACCCGTTATAAACTTCACTTAATTGTTATTAACTGCACATCAACTAACAAAGCATCTAAATAATGAAAACGGAATTTAATTAACAATTGGTAATCGTAAAAAGTTTGTCCGACTTTGCATACCACATGCAGACACACACGGACTTGCTGTTTATGTAACGCCCAAAGCTTTGTTTTCACTCCAGCAAATGACGTCATCTCCCGGATGTGACATGACACTAACCAAGTGAATTGTTAGAGTACTTGTAAAGCCTTTGTAGAAGACAATCTTAGATGGTTTCGCGCAGAGCTGGTGCCAATTCATAGAAAATCTCAAACATTTTCAAGTAATCTCAGACAGGCAAAGGTTATTACGTAAAGTATGTTTTCCAGGGGATTGTGACCTTCATGATAAAATGCCTCTGATTTTTGCCCCTAATCTGTATCACTTCTGGGCCATTTGGCTAAGATCATGATTTTTGTAGTTCTGCATTTTGCTAAGATCATGTGTAGTTTTGATTTTTTAATCGGTATCACTTCTGGGCCATTTGGCTAAGATCATGTGTAGTTCTGCTTTTGCCCCTTATCGGTATCACTTCTGGGCCATTTGGTTAAGATCATGTGTAGTTCTGATTTTTGCCCCTAATCGGTATCACTTCTGGGCCATTTGGCTAAGATCATGTGTAGTTCTGATTTTTGCCCCTAATTGGTATCACCTCTGGGCCATTTGGCTAAGATCATGTGTAGATCTGATTTTTGCCCCTAATCGGCATCACTTCTGGGCCATTTGGCTAAGATCATGTATAGTTCTGATTTTTGCCCCTAATTGGTATCACTTCTGGGCCATTTGGCTAAGATCATGTGTAGATCTGATTTTTGCCCCTAATCTTCTCAGGCCATTTGGTATCACTTCTGGGCCATTTGGCTAAGATCATGTGTAGTTCTGATTTTTGCCCCTAATTGGTATCACTTCTGGGCCATTTGGCTAAGATCATGTGTAGTTCTGATTTTTGCCCCTAATTGGTATCACTTCTGGGCCATTGGCTAAGATCATGTGTAGGCTGATTTTTGCCCCTAATCGGTATCACTTCTGGGCCATTTGGCTAAGATCATGTGTAGTTCTGATTTTTGCCCCTAATTGGTATCACTTCTGGGCCATTGGCTAAGATCATGTGTAGGCTGATTTTTGCCCCTAATCGGTATCACTTCTGGGCCATTTGGCTAAGATCATGTGTAGTTCTGATTTTTGCCCCTAATCAGTATCACTTCTGGGCCATTTGGCTAAGATCATGTGTAGGCTGATTTTTGCCCCTAATTGGTATCGCCTCTGGGCCATTGGCTAAGATCATGTGTAGTATTTGTTCTATTCAGCTTAATATCTGAAACACAGTTCACCGAATTGCTTGTATATTAAACTGATGTTTGAACTTGGGCCATGGAATAGGAGCTTCCTCCGTCCTGGCCACAGGTCGTCCCGGTCTTGCACTACTGCCAGATATGATCCTTTTCCCCTCATGGGGAAAATAATTTCATGAAAAACAGTAAATTACTCCTGTCTAAGAAGAATTTCTTACAATAATCTCCAAAAGGTTAACAGGTTAACAAGGCTTCAAGAAATAAAATTATTTCTCATGTGAAAGAGCATCAGATTTAATTTTTGTAAAAGGCTCAATTTGTTTCTTACGTACAGTATGGCTGATCAAATTTTACAAAAATTATAATTAATGCAAAGGTTTTGGCAAAGTTGGGTCAGGGCATGCCCAAGATTTTGTGCAGTTCAATAAATTCTTTGCATGAATATCATCAGTTGATGACTTCAGTTACATTTTACCATCACACTGTTGGTTGTGGTTATGATCAAGTTTTCAAAATTCTCAGTTGGAAATAGCTATCCTCATTCAACTTGTTGCTGCTAAAGATGCAATTGATTTACATAACAAAGTGGAGACCCATTAAAATAATAATATCACAAATTGTGCACTTTTGTGAAACATTTGACCAAAGGAATGAAAAAGCTCTAAAATGTTCCATAGTTGTTCACCATCCTTTAAAACTGACGGCTTGTAGGATTTCTGGCTTTTAGTTTATTTTTTATCTTTTACACTTTGAGGCCTATATGCCAGTGAATACAAAGGTATTGTCACCTTTGACTTGTTTTCAATGCAGACCCAAGGAAATTTGCCAGGACGAGAAGTGCATGGTTAAACACATGAGTTAACGCCCAGTTCTTTCTGAGTAAGTGTTTAGAGAACCAGCTAGCTAAAGCTAAGTGTTCAGAGAACCAGCTAGCTAAAGCTAAGTGTTCAGAGAACCAGCTAGCTAAAGCTAAGTGTTCAGCGAACCAGCTAATTAAAGCTAAGTGTTCAGAGAACCAGGTAGCTAAAGCTAAGTGTTTAGAGAACCAGCTAGCTAAAGCTAAGTGTTCAGAGAACCAGCTAGCTAAAGCTAAATCCATCCTAGCCATCAGGCTCATAAAGCCAGTGCTTATCCCCGGTTTCAATGGCACAAGCGGAAAAGAGTACATAACAGAACACCAGTACATGACAGAACACCAGTACATAACAGAACACCAGTACATAACAGAACACCACTTTATAACAGAACACCAGTACATAACAGAACACCAGTACATAACAGAACACCAGTACATAACAGAACACCAGTACATAATAGAACACCAGTCCATAACAGAACACCAGTCCATCGCAGGTTTACTCACCAGCAATGTTGGTACTCATTTTACAACTGAGTGGACTGAATCAAGTAGATAAAGTAAAGTGTCTTGCTTAACGACACAATGCAGCACTCATGGCGGGAATCGAACCCGGTACCTTTCGAATGCGAGCATGACTCCTTAATTACTGAGCCACTGCACCTCAGAGAACCAATCAGGGGGTAAATCTTCTACCATCGAGCCTGACAGCTTTACATCCCCTCAGAAAAACGGTGACCGCCGCCCAACCATTGGCCACTTTTCCCAAAATTTGGGTCGGGAGAAGGTGTGATGCAGAAGACAAACCCCTGTGTTTGCATGATGTCATTGTATTCTGCAAATCTGCAGAAAAATTGTTGGTTAAACTGCTGTTGTACTCGAACATGGAACTTTCAGCATTAGTCGTATGCTCAGTGAATTGAGCAACCTTCCTCCTTTTTGCTCTCATATACATCTTAGCATTGATGTCCTCTTTATGCAAGATAACTTTTTCATTTAATTTTGACAGGAAAAGCTCCTTGATACCATCAGGAGTTGTGATACCATCATTAGAGTTCCTCCTTCAGCGTGGGTTCATTTCTCTGTTGTCCAATCGGTGTGAGGATATCAGTCACACCTTAATTAAACACCTTGAGGAGCGGTACCACATGCATCACTACATCAGGGCTCTAAGGGTAAGATGTCACCAACAAATTATATTCTCAATCTCCATTGGCTCTTCAGGAATGCATTAATTTCAAATAATTGTTTGCTTGTCTGGTCATTTGCAAATGTCTGAACAAACCGCTGGTCCGCAATATCTTCCAAACACACTTTCAACCCGACAACACACTTTCAACCATGGCAACACACCATTCCCTAAACTCCAGCAAAGGTGTGGATCAGAACCAGAGATCTAGCCTACTTGACCGATGAAGACCTTGTACAGGAACTTGCAAATCAACACGTAACTGAAGCCCATCATCTCGTCCTTAAGAGATGACGGTGCCGAAACTCCTACCAATACCATCTTCCTAACGTTTTCCACACCAACTCTCCCTCCCACTTTACTGCTGGCTACCTGAGAATCCCAGTCACCCCTTATATTCCAAACCCCCTCCGCTGTCATAAGTGCCAGAGGTATGGCCATGGTAAAAACTCCTGCCGCAGCCAAGCGCGCTGTGGCAACTGTGGAGCCCTGGATCATGACAGCACCTCCTGCACCAGCACCCCACACTGCACCAATTGCGACGGTACTCATCCAGCTAACCATCCCTTCTTCTCAAAAGACTGCTCCACCTTGCTTCAAGAAAAACAATTAAACCAAGCCATCCACGACACTGGCTGCACCTCCAAGGGCTCAGATAACATCCCCTACCAGTTCCTGAAACACCTCCCCAACAAGGTCACCACTACCCTACTCACCAGCCTCAACCATATCTGGTCCTCACACTCCTTTCTCCCTATCTGGAGGACAGCTATTGTCACCCCTGTCCTTAAACCGGGGAAGGACAGTACCGACCCCTCCAGCTACTGCCCCATCACCCTCACCTGCTGTTTCTGTGAAATTATGGAAAGGATCATTAATCAGAGACTAAACTGGTTCCTTGAAACCAACAGAATCCACTCCCCTCACCAAAGCGGCTTCCGGAAACGTAGCAATACCCTAGACCAGTTAATTACGCTCGACACCGCTATTCAGGAATCCTTTGCAAAAAAGGAACACCTCATTGCCATTTTTTCTGACCTCGAGAAAGCTTTCGACACTACTTGGAAAGACGGCATTATCCGCAAACTTCACACCATCGGCCTCAGAGGCCATCTCCCCATCTTTATTCAAAACTTCCTCTCACCCAGGCAGTTCCAAGTTCGTATTGGCCACACCCTCTCCAACCCCTACCCCCAAGAAGAAGGCATCCCCCAAGGCAGCATCCTCTCTCCCACTCTCTTCAACCTGAGCATTAATGACGTCGCGGACAACCTTGGCCCCAACATCAAACGTACCCTCTACGTGGACGACTTCACCATCTTCTACTTTTCCCTAGCTTTCCTCTTGTTGAAAATAGACTCCAAATCAGCTGCAAGTCTGGTGCAACAATAACGGTTTTAAATTCTCCAAAGACAAGACAGTCTGCATGCACTTCTGTCATTTCAACAACCTCCACCACAACCCGAACCTCGTGCTCAATGGCAATTGCATCCCTAAAGTTGAACACACAAAGCTCCTGCGTTTAAATCTAGACCCCAAGCTCTCCTACAAACAACACATCATTAACCTGAAACTAAAATGCAACAGCTCCCTCAAAATTCTCCGCCTTCTCTCCAACACCACTTGGCTTGTGTACCGCCATGCTCTCCTCAAAATCGTCATGCTCACCAATTGTGCCAAGCTTGACTATGGCAATATTGTCTACTGTGTCGCTCACAACTCATACCTCAACTACATCAGCACCATCCAAAATGAAGCCCTCAGGCTTTGTCTACGTGCCTTTGTCCTGCTAACCTCCCCAATCACCAGCCTTCATGTTGAAGCCAACGAACCCCCCTTTCTACTTAGATGTAGAAAGCTTAGCCTCTCCTATGCTTTTCAAGTCCTTACCAACACCCAGAACCCTGTTTACAACCTCATTAGGTACCCCAATTTCTCCAAACTCTTTGATAGGACTAAAACCCTATCCTCTCCCTTTAGCTTACGCATTAAATCAGACCTCTTCCATCTCGGCATCAACCCCGCCACTATCGGCACCTTCTCCTGGCCCACTTTTCCTCCTTGGGCCACCCCCCTCCCTTCTATCCACCTGGGCCTCTCCACTCATCACAAAACCCAAACCCACCCTAACCTTTTCATCAATCTCCACAACCAAATCAAAGAACTCTCAGATTACACCTCCATCTATACTGATGGCTCCAAGGAAAGCAACAAGACAGCTGCTGCTGCCGTCATCCAAGATATCACCCTCAGTAGCAGACTTCCTTGTCCATCTTTTCAGCCGAGCCAAAGGCCATTCTGCTTGCCCTCAACTTTATTGAATACTCTTCGCTGAGCCACTTTGCCATCTTCTCCGACTCAAAGGCTGTTCTTACTTCTTTACTCAACCTTAAATGGAATAACTTCACATCCCACCTCTTCCTCCGGAAAGTCCTTTCGCCCACCCTCTGCAGGAAAAGTGTTCTTTTCTTCTGGATACCTAGCCATGTAGGCATCCCTGGCAATGAGAGGGCTGATGCAGCCTTTAACCTACCCCTTTTCCCAAAACCCTCTCTGACATCAAACCCCTTATTACTTCCCTTGTTCGTGACCGCTGGCAAACCTCATGGGACTCCCAAATTGATAACAAACTCCACGTCCTCCAGCCCACCATTCCGATCAAACCCACCATCAAGAACCTCTCTCGTATCAACAACGTTCATACCGTCTTAGAATAGGTCACACCCACCTCACTCACTCCCACTTTCTTATTGGCTCCTCCCAACCCCTCTGCAACAATTGCCATTGCACCCTCACAATCCATCATGTTTTCCTTGCTTGCCCCCTTACAACCTTCCCAGAGCTTCCCTCACTCCCCACAACTCAATTGCTGAGTTCTTCTAGAAAAACCTCTGGATAAAATTATCTCCTTCCTTCATCATGCTTCCCCCACAACCATATTTAATTCTCCTCTTCCACCCCCTCTTTCTACTTTGTTTTTATTTCAACCATGCACCTCCTCTCTCGATCACAGCTTTCTGACTTTTTGTTCTTGAATTTATCTCATTCTCCCCTGTTTCCTTTTCTTCCTACCTTTAGAATGATCTGACCTCTCAGGCACAATTTGACCCTCATTGTTGTGGTGCCATTAAGCCCTCAACAAACAAACAAACATAACATTGAGGTATAAATAGTGCTATGCTAATAGTTCACTTCACTTTTCCCTAGCAGCAAAGACAAACAATGCCCGCATTGATTGCGGTTTACTACTTATATTACAAAGGATTGCCATTATTTTTAGGTGTGTGTCACCAAAAATACCATGTAACACTAGTGGGAGTACTTGTTATCTCAAAGGAGCCTTGCAGAGGTGAAACTGTATACAGTGTTGTGGTTTGGGAAAGAAAGAAAGATATAACTTTTTCTTCAACCAGCCTTGCTCCATTCGAGGGTAGGTCGAGATGTTCCTGGTTTTAAGCAATGCCATTTCTAATGTGTAACATTCATTTTCTTATTATGATATATTTCACATCATATCATACAGTAAGTGCAGTATTTATACTGTCTTTTAAGAATGAACTATTTTCAGTGTGTTTGCATATGAAAATCTCTCACCCAAATTTCACAAAGTTATATTTTTCAAAATATTGTATTCATGATATCTGTATGCCTGCTGGAGTACATGAATCTTGCTGATTCAAATTCTAAACCATTTTCTTACAGCTGTTTTTCCTGCTGGAGGCGGGGGAGGTCATGTATGATTTTTGCTCCACTGTGTTTGACCGTCTTAGCCACCAGGAGGCTTGGCAAGATTCTCTCTTTGAACTTCTTCTAAATGCCAAATTGCAGGAATCGGTCAGAGGCAGGTTCCCGGAGGAAAGCTCCAGGTTTGTCAAGTTTTGTTTATTTTATTATGAGGCATTTTAGCTCCAGGTTTGTCAAATTTTGTTTGTTTTATTATGAGGCATTTTAGCTCCAGGTTTGTCAAGTTTTGTTTATCTTATTATGAGGCTTTTTAGCTCTAGGTTTGTCAAGTTTTGTTTATTTTATTATGAGGCTTATGAGCTCCAGGTTTGTCAAGTTTTGTTTATCTTATTATGAGGCATTTTAGCTCCAGGTTTGTCAAGTTTTGTTTATTTTATTATGAGGCATTTTAGCTCCAGGTTTGTCAAGTTTTGTTTATTTTATTATGAGGCTTACTAGCTTCAGGTTTGTCAAGTTTTGTTTATCTTATTATGAGGCTTTTTAGCTCCAGGTTTGTCAATTTTGTTTATTTTATTATGAGGCATTTTAGCTCAAAGTTTTGTTTGTTTTATTTTGAGGCTTTTAGCTCCAGGTTTGTCAAGTTTTGTTTATCTTATTATGAGGCATTTTAGCTCCAGGTTTGTCAGGTTTGCTCCAGGTTTGTCAAGTTTTGTTTATTTTATTATGAGGCTTACTAGCTTCAGGTTTGTCAAGTTTTGTTTATCTTATTATGAGGCTTTTTAGCTCCAGGTTTGTCAATTTTGTTTATTTTATTATGAGGCATTTTAGCTCAGGTTTGTGAAATTTTGTTTATTTTATTTTGAGGCATTTTAGCTCCAGGTTTGTCAAGTTTTGTTTATTTTATTATGAGGCTTATTAGCTTCAGGTTTGTCAAGTTTTGTTTAATTTATTATGAGGCTTATTAGCTCCAGGTTTGTGAAGTTTTGTTTATTTATTATGAGGCTTATTAGCTCCAGGTTTGTCAAGTTTTGTTTATTTTATTATGAGGCCTATTAGCTCCAGGTTTTTCAAGTTTTGTTTATTTTATTATGAGGCTTATCAGCTTCAGGTTGTCAAGTTTTGTTTATTTTATTATGAGGCTTATTAGCTTCAGGTTTGTGAAGTTTTGTTTATTTCATTATGAGGCGTATTAGCTTCAGGTTTGTCAAGTTTTGTTTATTTCATTATGAGGCTTATTAGCCTCAGGTTTGTAAAGTTTTGTTTATTTCATTATGAGGCCTATTAGCTCCAGGTTTGTCAAGTTTTGTTTACTTTATTATGAGGCTTATTAGCTCCAGGTTTGTCAAGCTTTGTTTATTTTATTATGAGGCATTTTTGCTCCAGGTTTGTGAAGTTTTGTTTATTTTATTATGAGGCTTATTATCTCCAGGTTTGTCAAGTTTTGTTTATTTCATTATGAGGCCTATTAGCTCCAGGTTTGTCAAGTTTTGTTTATTTTATTATGAGGCTTATTATCTCCAGGTTTGACAAGCTTTGTTTATTTTATTATGAGGCTTATGAGCTCCAGGTTTGTCAAGTTTTGTTTATTTTATTATGAGGCTTATTATCTCCAGGTTTGTCAAGTTTTGTTTATTTTATTATGAGGCTTATTAGCTCCAGGTTTGTCAAGTTTTGTTTATTTTATTATGAGGCTTATTATCTCCAGGTTTGACAAGCTTTGTTTATTTTATTATGAGGCATTTTAGCTCCAGGTTTGTGAAGTTTTGTTTATTTCATTATGAGGCTTATTAGCTCCAGGTTTGTCAAGTTTTGTTTATTTTATTATGAGGCTTTTTAGCTCCAGGTTTGTCAAGTTTTGTTTATTTTATTATGAGGCTTTTTGAACTCTCTTCTCATTTAAAATGGAATATGTTTACAAACGTGTCATCAATAAAGAGATTTCATCACATGACTAACTCAACTGGGAGCCATTTTGCAGGACAAAGCTTTGCGCGTTGAGTATTTTACGCGTTGAGTATTTCACGCATATGATCTTCACACAGCTTGGTCTTATCACATATAGAACAAACAGACTCGGTCTAAAACATGCGCTGGTGATGAAAACACGCGCTGGGCATGTAAAACTTGTGCTAGGCATATAAACATGCACTGGTTAACATGAACTGGCCAGGAGAATTCAATTTTTAATATCAAATGTTATTTTAAAGAAAAAATTACCCTCCAAGAACTTCAATTAATCTTAATCAGTGGGTTTTAAACATGTCTATTAGTTAGCGCAACCAGCAGCACAGCAAGATTCCGGCATACTACTTACAAAAGTAATCTTATATAACAACAGGCAAACTTATGTAGGTGTACAGCAGACAGCAGTCTCTCCTACAAAATGGCAAAATGGCGATGTAAACAAAGTCATGTGGCCTTATGACATCAGCTGAAATACCCTTACACTCGGCGTAGATCCAGTAATCACCTGGCGAGGAATAAGAAGCAAAATATCATGAGCCCCCAAGAAAATAGTCCCTGGGGCTTAAACGTATATGGACAGGTAGAGGAAACTTGAGCTAAATTGATTTGAAATTCCTTAAAAAAGAAGAAAGCAAAAAAAGTTATCAGTCATTTAACAATTGGCCATTTTACAGATTGTTATGCAAATATGCAAATTTTTGTGTTACTGTTGTAATGTAGGAATGGGATATAGTCTCTATTCTCTTATGTAAATCCATTGATTTTTAACCCTCTGCCATTTTTATTGAAAAATTGAAGATAATTCTAATGAAGATGATTTGATCTGTACCACACCCCTACCAATTTCAAGCTGGAGAAGGCAGTTTGAACATTTACAAGGTCGGAAATTAAGGGAAGAAATTTAAACAAAAACAAAAGCATTTTGGGGCGTTTTCTTCTTCATACATCACATTTTTCAATAAATTAAAAAATGATCAAATTTTGATTCCTCATTACTTAAAAACTACACGTGATATTTTCAAAATTCAAAGACTACTAAACTCAGAATTTAATGCTCTTTCCTGTCAGTGGTTGAATAGGAAACTTTTGTACCTGTCCATTTAAGAATATTTTTGCTTTAAGAGACATGCACAAAAAGTATTACCACTTTTAAGTAGGGTTGTAGAAATGAGTGCGATTATAGAAAAGTGTGGTTAAAAGACTGCAATATTGTTATCACTATTATGTATTACTCTTTCTCTAAATTTCTGCAGACTGTCAATAAAGCTTGATTCGAGGAAAATTTGGAAAATCTCACGATGAAACAACGACTACAGTTGATCAATTCACTCAAGTTACAGTACAAGGTAGGGCTGGTTTAATTTCCTTCAATTGGAATATTGTGTGCTTTCAATAATTAACGTCTCTGTGTTACGAAATATGCCACACCCACCATACCAATGCGGTAACTAGTTGGGGCAAGCAAACCTCAAATCTGCAATTGTGCATTACCAGGGCTTTGACATTTAGATGTTCGCGAAGCCTGCATGCCGCAAGCTTTGATTCAGGTACGACACTTTCACGGATCTTTAAAGTTTTTAGCAAATGGGATAAAATTCAGTTTGCTAATTTGTTCTGGGTAACAGCAATCAGATTTTTAAAGCCCGCAGCGGCTGGTTAGCATAATTGTTGTTCACCATTTTGCCGTCACTCAATCTGTGTGTTCAGAAGTTTGTTTTGTAAAGTAAATTGCATTGAGTGCATGCCGCTAGCTAGCTGTTCTGTACCAGTACCACGTAGGATGTTTGCCCCACTTACTTGGGCAGATTTTGTTGCTAGTTAGCACTGTACATGTAGTCCTTTTTGTGTTGTACATGTATTGTTAGCACTGTACATGTAGTCCTTTTTGTGTTGTACATGTATTGTTAGCACTGTACATGTAGTCCTTTTTGTGTTGTACATGTATTTGCATGTACATGTAGTCCTTTTTGTGTTGTACATGTATTGTTGTACATATAGTCCTTTTTGTGTTGTACATGTCTTGTTCCATGTAGTCCTTTTTGTGTTGTACATGTATTGTTAGCACTGTACATGTAGTCCTTTTTGTGTTGTACATGTATTGTTAGCACTGTACATGTAGTCCTTTTTGTGTTGTACATGTATTGTTAGCACTGTACATGTAGTCCTTTTTGTGTTGTACATGTATTGTTAGCACTGTACATGTAGTCCTTTTTGTGTTGTACATATTTTTTAGCACTGTACATATCCTTTTGTGTTGTACATGTATTGTAGTCCTTTTGTGTACATGTAGTTCATGTAGTCCTTTTTGTGTTGTACATGTATTGTTTGCACTGTACATGTAGTCCTTTTTGTGTTGTACATGTATTGTTAGCACTGTACATGTAGTCCTTTTTGTGTTGTACATGTATTGTTAGCACTGTACATATAGTCCTTTTTGTTGTACATGTATTGTTAGCACTGTACATGTGACAAATTTCACATTCACGTTCATGTGGAATTCATATTTGGGGGTTTATTGAATTTGTTTTTTCATTAATAAAAGCTAAAGTTATTCTTATGACAGGATTATGGATATAAGAGAAATTTATTTTCTGTGTATGAAAAACCTGACTAAGAAAAACATTTAAATGATTGATGTGAAAAGCACATTATCTTTTGAATTTGAAATGTGGAATTGGGGGCATGTGTTAAAAGTTAAAGTGGAAAGGCTTTATGTAAACATGGGTTGTGCCATATTCATCAGAAAATGTTGTCAGCAAATAAACACCACATTCACTTTAAGAAATCCACCATCTTCCCAATGTGAAACACCACCTGTTGATACACATGTTCACAGTTCCAGTCTGCTCATGTGCACAAGAATGTATCACCTTCAGGTTGTGAGTAAACAAACCAACCAGCTTGAGCACAGAAAAATACGCTCTTAGTTTGCGTAGTATTATTGGCCATGATTTAGAATTATGCACATTGTACATGATTTAAGGTTATAAAATCGGCCTAAAATTTCACTTTCTGTGTTAGGACGACACAGATTTTCCCGATTTTTACGTAGAATACTCAAAGCTACATAACATATTAAGAAAAGAAAAAATCAAAGCGACATAATTTTAAAACAGTGACTTAAAACATTTGTTATCGTTACAGGCAATAAGGAAAAAGTGCAAATTTTGTTTGTTTACTTGTAACTGAAAATGGCGGATGGAACTGTAAAAGGGTGCATTTAAAGCATTTTGGTCCAATCATGGATTGAGTTCATACACTTATTTTTACACATGAATGTGATTTATCAATAAAGGGAAAAACCAAAATCTGACTTTAAATTTTCAGTCTTATTACCTTTTGCAAGAACCTCCTTTCTGTGAGTATGAGTTTTAGACTGCTAGAAGCAGTTATGAAACCTACCACAGAATCCTCAGTGATTTTATCCATCACTACATAGAACTACTTATCATCTAAAAACAAGCTGTGCAGCTTATTGTGAATAACCAGCTGGGGTTACTATACATGGCCAGATCATGTGTGTAATCTCAGTCAGTTCATTTGTGAGTCAGTGAGTTTAATTCTTTGTTGTTGAGTGCAGTAGACTGGAAATTAAGAGTTATTCATCATGATTATTCAAAACATGAAAATCAAGGGGGTGCAACTCAGGATTATTGTAGGTGAGGAACTAGTCAATATCTTGGGTTTCAGCAATAACTATTTGCATGTATTTATAAGACAAATACCGATAAAATGCTGAAAAGTTTCTCTTTGCGCCTATCCATACCCGACACCTTGAGTTAATCCTGAAACTCAGGTATGACAATTACCAACCCAACTTCCTGTTCAGTGTATTGTATTACCTGTCCAAACAATGATTGTTTATCCACCATTCCCATGCACACCACAGCCAAGTAGCCCAAGGTTATTTGTGTGTATAAGATTACAGTAAGCCAGTGCTGAGTAATCAGGGCACTTTTGTGATTAAAATCACTCATCCGTGTCAGGTGTCTTAGTGGGAGAATTTTTTTGCAAACTGGTGTTAAAAATATATGTGTATCATATGTCTGAGGTGATGTGTGCATTAAATGTGAATGATTGAAGGGCCATTTCTCTTAAGGAAAGATATTGCTTCATGGATTCTCCACCTTTCATAAAATGCACGTAAAACAAATGAATTGGTCGGATATGAAATATCTTGTTATCCCGATGTTTGTTCTTTTCCAGGTACCCTGGCCAGTAGACTTGGTGATCACCCAGAATGTCAGCAGACATACAACAGAATATTCCAGTTTCTGATGCAAGTCAAGAGAGCAAAGTACTGCATTGAGCAGCTCAACTTCAAATGTAATAATTTATGTATGACTTGTATATGAGTTGGTATTGTATATGATATTGGTATATAAATCTATTTGGAAAGAGACTAATCAAATTAATTAACTGATCAGGAAAGTACAGTATTCGACATAATAATCACCCCTGCTCTAATAGCACCAACCCAACATTCTTTGACTGATAACCTAATTTATTTGATTAATTTGAAGACTTAAAAATAAGTTTGTTACATTATTTGCTTATTTTGCATCTGAGACTGACAATGTTTTTGTGCAATTGTTACTGTGGGGCTAGTATATAACCAGTTTACACAATGCAGTTCAAATAGCACACTGTGCGCTGCCCCAGAACATAGGCATTTATTAGTAAGAAACTTTGGGCCTAAAAAGTGGTGCAATTATATTTTCGTAAGGGCTCCAGGTACTTATTACGGTGGGCTCCAGGTACTTATTACGTTGAATACGGTATTCAAAAATATTTTCAGTTAAGGAGATATTCAAGTTTGAAGCTGTAATAAATATATAATACAAATGACTGAAATCAGACTTAAAGTAACATTTTCACATTCCCTTGAAGTCTTATTGTATTTTCTGAGATTGAATAACATAATATAATGGCATTTATAGAGTCAAAATAAAGAATGTTTTCTCTAAAGCACTTGGTCATCAGGCAGTCACTTCCAGTATTCTTGCCAAATAGGTAACCTTTCAACATTCTCATGAAAGCAAAACAAGAAACAGCATTTCTTATTTTAGTATAAAACTATAAGAAGAATACACAGCACCGGTGTAATCAGGGCTTTGTATGACCCCACCGCCCCCCCCTCCCCCTCCCACTTTCCTACTGTCAAAAGATAAAGAAATAAATAGATTAAAAGTCAAAAGAGTATGCAAGAAGGTCCAAATGTTATGACGATGACATTGTTTTACTCTTTAGTTAAATTTAAACTCTGAACGGTTTAATAAACTGCTATTCCGAAATATTGAAATGATTAGCTCAGTGGTCAAGCAAGTCCATCTTATATGGAAGAGGACTTAACTAGGAGCAAAACGGTAAAAAAACCACTACAATATCTTATTCCATTAAGGAGATATTCAAGCTTAAAGCTCTTGTCTTGTCTGTGTAGAAATGACTGGTGTAGTAAGTCTACTATGAAAGGTTGGTGCCCTCATTCTCACATTCTTAACAATTGTTAATATATTTTAAAGACATTATTTAAAACTTTTTTACTATTTGAATTCTTTTACTTCAAGCTGTGTGGTAACTTATAATTACCTTTCTTAGATTCTGTTTTACCATTTTCTGGATCTATCCAATGGGTTTTAAGCCAGAAAATCACAGGACAAAGTATGATAGAATACATAAAGACTTCGAGGAATCTTAGGCTATGACATCACAACTAATCTGATTTCAGTCATTTCTGTACAAATGATAACAAAATTTAAACTTGATTATCTCCTTAACGGAATATGATTTTTGAATGCTTTCTTCACCATTTTGTTTCTTTTAATGTCCTCTTTCATATAAGATGGACTTGCTTGACCACTGAACTAATTCTTTAAGGCCATCATCATTTTTTCCCTCTGCAACTCCCCAATGCAACAGGCTTGCTATATCCCTGTATGCAAACCATTACCAGTTTGTGATATGTCATTACCTGTAAGTAAGCAGCATGCAATTAAAATATTCAAATAAAAATACAAAATTCAATCTACAGCTTCTCTTGGAAAGCAGCTTTTGTTCAATTAAAGGATTATTCAGGGGTCAAGAAAGTCCATCTTATATGAAAGAGGACTTCAAAAAATCAAAATGGTAAAGAAAGCATTCAAAAATCTTATTCCATTAAAGGATTAGTTCAGTGGTCAAGCAAGTCCATCTTATATGAAAGAGGACTTTAAAAGAAACAAAATGGTGAAGAAAGCATTCAAAAATCTTATTCCATTAAAGGATTAGTTCAGTGGTCAAGCAAGTCCATCTTATATGAAAGAGGACTTCAAAAGAAACAAAATGGTGATGAAAACATTCAAAAATCTTATTCTATTAAAGGATTAGCTCAGTGGTAAGTTCAGTGGTCAAGAAAGTCCATCTTATATGAAAGAGGACTTAAAAGAAACAAAATGGTGAAAAAAGTATTTAAACCCTTATTCCGTTAAGTAGATATCTAAAAGTTTAAAATTTGGTATCATTTGTGTAGAAACGACTGAAATCAGACTAACTAGTTGTGACATCACAGCCTCAGACTTCTCAAAGTCTTGATGTATTCTATAATATTTTTTCTTGTGATTTTATGGCTTAAAAGCCATTGGATATGTGAGGAAAATAATAAAACAGAATCTAGTATGAATGATTATAATTAAACACTTGAAGAAAGTTTGAGGTAAATAAATAAAATACTTAAACATTTAAATAAATTATCTTTCAAATACATTAACAATTGTCAAGAATATGAGGATGAAAGTGTCAAGTTTCCATATTTACTACACCATTCATTTCTACACAGATAAGACAGAGTTTTAAACTTGGTAACCACCACAAAAATGAGCGTCACAAGAAAAATATAAGCAACAAATGTAACAAAACTTTAGTATTGTGAGTCTTCAAATTAATCAAATAAATTATCTTATCATACAGTCACAAAATGTTGGGTGGGCGCTTATTAGAGCAGGGGCACTTATTAGAGCAGGGCCCTTATTAGAGCGGGGGCGCTTATGAGAGCAGGGGCACTTATTAGAGCAGGGGCGCTTATTAGAGCAGCAGCACTTAATAGGGCAGAGGGGATTAATACGTTGAACATGGTATTTGGTTCCTGGTTTATATTAAAAAAATTCTCAGGAGATATACTGCAACATTTTCCATTAGATTTTTATCTCAAATCATATTTTTTTCAATTTTGTACTACCAACCCCTCACAACTGGTTTATCAACTGGTCTATCTGAATATTAAAAAGAAATCTTTCTAACCTTTTTAAAAGGCTCTATTTGAAAGATAAGAGGTTTTTGTAACAAAAATCTTTGTCCAACCTAGATTGCATAGTTTGTTTATAGCACGGAAGATCTTTTGCGTTAATTTTTGATTGAGAGAAGGTTATTTTGCATGATTTCAGTGCACAGTTGTAATTTTGGAACACACTTTTATTTCTAGGTGTAAAGTTTATTTTTCTTCATTAAAAGTTAAGAAAAGTCAAGTTTTTGATAGCTTTATAAAGGAAGTTTATATTGCAACTTCAGCCTTTTGTTAAATATTAATGTATTATTTCCACCAGTATCAAATGATTATTACCAGTGCACACTGTCTAGACATTGCCACACATTTTGTAGATTTTGGGGCACATTTTGTTAGTTATACATGTAGGTGCACATTTTTTTGAGTCCAAAAATGATCTTCGCGCACACTTTGCAAACTATGCAATCTGGAGTCCAACCACAAACATGGTTATGAACAGATGACACTATCTAGCCATCATCTGCAAGCATCAAAGGTCTATGGACACATAGCAATCAATGTATTACTTAAGAGAGTATTCAAATATGAGCACATCATATTTTTTTGTTTTGATGATAGAAGTTTTTGTGTTATGACAAATAAAAGCTTGAAACAGCTTCTATTTTCAAAATGGATTTCTATTGTCAAAATGACTGGAATAAAGCCTTCACATTACCATTATTCTCCTTTTTTGGTAGTTGATCAACTCTGTACCAGAACAGCAAACAAATCTTTTGTTAGCTATTCTGGTACAGAGTTTTTTAACTACCAAAGAAGGAGTATAATGGTAATGTGAAGGATTTATTCCAGTCCATTTTGACAATAGAAATCCATTTTGACAATAGAATCAATTTTGACAGTAGAAAACCAATTTTGACAGTAGAAAACCAATTTTGACAATAGAAATCCATTTTGACAATAGAAATCCATTTTAATAATAGAATTCCATTTCGACAATAGAAATCCATTTTGACAATAGGAATCCATTTTGACAATAGAAATCTATTTTGACAATAGAAATCCATTTTGACAGTAGAAAACCAATTTGACAATAGAAATCTATTTTGACAAAAGAAATCCATTTTGACAATAGAAATCCATTTTGACAATAGAAATCTATTTTGACAAAAGAAATCTATTTTGACAATAGAAATCCATTTTGACAATAGAAATCTATTTGGACAAAAGAAATCCATTTTGACAATAGAAATCCATTTTGACAATAGAAATCCATTTTGACAATAGAAATCTATTTTGACAAAAGAAATCTATTTTGACAAAAGAAATCCATTTTGACAATAGAAATCCATTTTGACAATAGAAATCTATTTTGACAGTAGAAATCCATTTTGACAATAGAAATCCATTTTTAAAATAGAAGCTGTTTTAAAATGTTTTAAATTTTTGCTACATTTGTGATGTATGATGTGGGTGGACAATTCTCAGACAACGGAAATGATTAGAAAGTCTTTTCCATCCAGAATTTGTTTGGGGATGTGATACAATAATTGGCTTAAAATTTGCTGCACCATTTCAAAGAATTATTATAGACATTTAAAAAGAGGATTTTACAAAAGAAAATTTTCAAGGTGCCCTTGTAATACATTGCAAATTTGCATTTGGATGGCACAGATTTAAAAATAATTTGTAATCAATTTTGATAAAGTTTGTTGCTCCTCCCATGGTGGGATATCTTAGAACAAATTCAGAAGTAACAGCCGCCTCAATCATGACCTCACATCCGGTTGTGGAACGCACAAGATTTTGGATACTCTGCATGTGTACATTACATGCACTGCATTTGTGTAAATCCCTGGACAGAAAGATGAAAGGTTAATTCTTTGATGTGTCTCGTGAGATTGCCGGAAGAGATGTCCTTGGTTATGAAGGAAGGGAGGAATGGAGGAGGGGGTAGGGGAAGGTTGAGGATAGGGTGATAAAGTTTTTAAAAGATTCTTCCCTTCTAAGTGACAACTCCTTTATATATACAGTGAAATAATGGCCAACAAATCTTGCAGCAATTGGTTGAAATTTCAACCAATCAAAACTTTTGAATCAAGTTCTAAACATTTGTGTCTATAAGACGATTTCGCCTCTTTAAAGGAATGTAGCAAAGTTGCATCTTTACGCGTCCATATGCCTTTCAGTAATTTTTGTTTTTTCCCTTAAAAGTATTTTTCAGAAAGATGAGAAGAGATACTGAGATGAACGATACTTTTTCAATGAACCAAGAGGCTGCAGGTGAAGCGGGTCAAGAAGTGACCTCAGTACAGTCATTCCTGATATTAGAACACAGCCTTCATTTGCTGAGATTCAGAATTCTTCAATTTGTGAATGCTATACATACCTACCTCATGACAAGGGTAAGGAATCTGTGTAAATTCTATAGCCTTAGCAATAACCCTCAATCACTGAACTGTACAATTATTCAACTTTTGACAGTGCTATATTTAGAAAATCACTTGAGGACTTCCCAATTTAACATTGGGGTGATGTTTGTATCATTTGAAAGGAACTCCTCTGATTCTTTCATATTCTAACCATTTTTTGTGGGGGTCACATAGAGATTTTCAGAGTAATTTAGGGCCAGTACGATCATTCCACATGTTAGGACACAACTTTCATCTACTAAAGTTCAGATTTCTTAAATTGTGAACACCATACATACCTTCCTATGACAAGGGTAAGGATTCTTGAGTAATTTCTGTAAAATTCCTTGTATAGCGGTACAACTTTGGCAAAATGTCTTTCTTGTAATACTTTACCCCGTTATAAAGATAAGTGAAAATTTTAGATTTTTTTATTTTACACTAAGAATTTTTGGCCCTTAGACCTGTCCAACCCGACATTCTGAATTTCTCAAAATCGGGTAATCCACACCATTCAACCCTAGAGACCTCACAATTCATTGACTAGCAACCAACTATTGTTACACTATACACAACATGGGTAATCTATTCCTTCTTAACTGACAGTATCTTCATAGTCTATTCACAGTTTACTTGTTAGCAACCAGCTACTGTTACACTGTACACAATAGGTCATTCATCTGGGGCTCAGGCCACATAACTGCTGTGTAGTGAATCGAATCAATCTAGTCCTTGGCTGAACCTAAATATAGATATACATTATATGCTTGGGATGACTTTGTGCAAAACCAATGAATGATTGATGGACCATTCCTCCTAAAGATGGTTATTTTCTCATGATAGCTTAAATTTGTTAAAATAATTGCAGCTGAAAAATGTTTTGTTAAATTGTTGTGTTAAAAATAAAATTTTAGTCCAAGAATTAGAAAAATAATGAAAAATATACTTCATTGAACTTTATATAGCAATTTACCACTATACTAGAATTTTTTCTGGAAATTCTTGGCATTTTTGCTTCTAAAAGGTGTATGAGCAGGTATTTTATATTATTCACCAAAAAAAACTTTGAAATTCTGAACATCTGTTGTGATACCATGTTACAAGCACCTGCAATTTTCCATTTAACAGCTAATCAAAGTTTAAAGAAGTTTTGATGTTCGCAAAAAGTTGTCATAATGAATAACTGGGTATATATTTTCAGTCCAGTGCATCCAAACTCACCAGAGTGTTTATAACTCACTGATGAAAACATCCTTTTAAAAGTCCAAATGAATCCTCAGCCCCACATTACATGCATAACTTGGCCATGCAGTAACCAAATCCACAATATCTGGTTCTTCACAATAAGTTCCATTGTGTGCATATAGATGATTGGGAGTGTAATTACTGATGCATAAAATCACTGAACTATCTGTGGTGGGTTTTTATTGCTTCTAGCAGAGTCTAAAAGTCATACCCGCCAAAATGGAGGTTCTTGCGGGTGAAAAGACTGAAAATTTGTAACAAGGATTTGGCATAATGTGATGTGTGAAAGATAAGAGAGCTCAAAATCTTTAAATATAGTTCTTTAGATTCCTGTCCTAAATTCCAGCACTGAGAATTGTCAAATTTAACAGTTGATTCAAAGAATTGTTAGTGAAGGATTGAAACACAATTTACATACAAATTTGCATATTCAGAAGGCCTAAAATTTCAAATGCAGTATAATGGCGAATTTTGAGGAAGCTGTCACAGGGTGATTTAAAATCTTGGGTATGCCCACTTCCTTGCTCTTCCACCTTCGACACAACAGCCACAAAGACAAGAAGATGTAGTAAGTTTGCGTTTCACTTGGCATTTATGTTGATCTTACACAAACAAAGAATACATAATGAATATTTACAAATGGTAAACAACAAAATACCGGAAGGCTTCCAGAATAGGAAGGCATGCTATGGTCTGTCCACGCTGTATGGGTTTTGCCATTATATGGCTTGCCAGTTCTCTATTCTTGACTTCACTAATGAGTGCTCTTGAATCTTGATGTGCTGCTTTTTAGCTTAGCTGCCTTTAACCCTTACTCTACATGCACTTGTTTTAAATGTGCCTGGGAGGCAGAGTCAAAACAGCGATAATATTGCTGCATGGTAGAGTAAGGGTTAAGCACAGGCTATATGTTAAAGGGTCCTCTGTCTTCCGAGCAGCAAAGTCAGGCTCGTTCCGCTTCAGTGACCTGGTAGACCGCCCACCAGGACCATGTGACCACTTGTTGCGGGTTGATTAACCTTTACTCTACTGGCACCGCCCAGTCAAAACAGGACCATGGTAGAGTAGGGGATGCAGGCTATATGTTAAAGGGTCCTCTGTCTTACGAGCAGCAAAGTCAGGCTGGTTCCACTTTAGTGACCTGGTGGACCGCCCACCAGGACCATGCTGCATATATTTTCGAGTTTGTACACTTGTTGCGGGTTGATTAATTCTTTTTCTACTGGCACTTTTTTGAAAATGCGCCTGGGAGGCGGAGTCAATGACGGGACACCCAAAACGGTGATAAAATCGCTGCGTGTTAGAGTAAGGGTTAATGTGACGTTGGTTACTTCATTTCTTCTATTGTCAGTGTGAGTTTGTGTGAGATCTGGACCATTGGTTACCAGAGCAGAAACCTGGTACTGATAGCATTTAACACCAGCTGTAATTCTCCTTTATCCAAGTCCTGGCACGAATTCTAACAACTTCCAACTACACAGAGGGGTTTCCTCCTAAACTACATTGATACAGTGCAGGGTGCTACAATACACCCCATATCTGCAATAACAACAACCTTCTTGATAGGCAAAACAAGCTTATTGTAATTTGGATTTAATCCTTAGATTTCTTGCTTTGCCTCAAATTTTTGGTTTAGCATAGCTATTGACCTTTGACCATGTATAACCAGAAAATGTGAGATCACATGGGTAACTTATATAAAAAGATTGATTCATGTACATGGAGAGTATGATGGTGAGTGTGTTAGTTGATTGTGACCAAAGCTTTTTGCTATTTACATGGTTTATAGCGCGATTCCTAAAGGCGGCCCACGGGCTAAATCTAGCCAACCAGGCAACCCAATCTGGCCCGCGAACAATAGACATTATATAATGCATTACAGTGCATTGTATGTAAGATCAATCCAAAAGAGACCAGTAAAAATTCCAAAATACTTGTTTAGTTTGGGATTTTTCTCAGGCAGATCAGCTCACTAAAACATTGTGGCTTATCAAATAAAATGTTATCTTTAGTTCTGCTATAAATTGGGCTTGCGGCTTGTCAAAGGAAGGTGGATAGGAGAAGCGCCAACATCCTTTAGTCGCACATGCTCTCAATTTGTTTGTATTCAGGGATTGTTTTGACAGGTTTTGTTTGTCACATGACGCTGGTTTTGCCACACGATTGGCCAATGGTCTGAAGCTGTTGTGAAATGATGGCCCTTCGAAAAATATAATTAAGAACCTTTGGTTTATAACATTCAGTCAACCCCAAGTTGTGGGCTACCTGTCCATAGGTCTTTTACTATACTTCTAGTAACTTTCTACAGCATATCACATCTTTCTTCAATCTTTTTACACCTTTTCTCATTGTGTGTACACCATCAGTTTGTACAAGATTTTACTTAATCCTCCCTGGCACTAATTAGTTAAGATGTTCACGTGCCACTCAACAATATGAGACCGAACCTCTAAATTATAGCCGTACACAACACCATAAAGAGTTGTCAGTTGTTAAATCCCATCAAGCCTTGAGGGCTTATAGAGCAAGTGCTTATACCCAGTATGGTGCTAAGCAGGTGAGAGTAATTGACTTCCTGGATGGGACACCAGTCCATCATAGATTATTAAACTTTCACTACTATCATGAGTGGCGATACTAATAATTTTCTGGAGTTTGATGCAGGAAAAGCAGATGTCCTGACATCTGCTGTTCACTCTTTTGTCATCCAGCCCCCAAAACACAAAAGATGACCACACTACATTTAGCCCAATGCTTGAAAATTATGAGATACTGTAGTTACCAAATATTTAAGTTACATGAATCCAGTTCTGCTGTTCAGATTTTCCACACAAGTGTAGAGTTCCAAGAGAGCTTTCAATTAGTGTTCAGTTTGGACAATCTGATGGCGACAATTCTTTCTATGATGCACAGCCAGCAGATGCTCTGATGCAATTCCACCTCTTTTGTTATCCAGCCCAGAAAGAACAACAGTTTACCATGCCATATTTAATGAAGTGCTTTAAAATCATAAGTTGGCTCCTAATTAATTCATTTTGTTGTGATCACTGGTATTCAACTCTGCCATTCTGTATTATTTAGATTCTTCACACAACAAGCTTAGAGTTCTAACAGAGCTTCTAATCAGCATCCAGGTTGAACAATCTAATGACCACATATGCTTGCAATGATGCACGACCAGCAGATGCCCTGCAGCTTATTAGCAATTCTACCTTTTTGTCATCCAGCCCTACTCCCTACCCCCCCCCTTCCCTGCAAGAAAATAGTGGCCACACTACGTTTAACCCAGTGCTTATTATTATCATAGATTTATCAAATAATTGATTCACTCATGGTTACAAATATTCAACTCTGCCATTCTTTGCTATTTAGATTCTTCACACGACAAGCGTAGAGTTCCAAGAGAGCTTCCAATCCGTGTCCAGTCTGGACGATCTGATGGCTACTCATACCAGATACCTGGAGACCATCTCTGACCGGTGTCTGCTACACTCCAAGCTGGGGTACGTGAGAGAAGCTGTCATGAAGGTAATCAATATGGCCGTCAGCTTTCACCGCAAGTGGGAGATGGGCATGAACAGTTTTACGTGAGTGAATTTGTTGTTTGTTTGGTACATGTAGGAAGCTGCGTTTATTGTTAGTTTGATTTTTGTCTTTAAAACATTTAAAGAAATATTTCTGTGAATTTTCATTTATATGATAGCAGACTTTTAAAGAAACAATTTGGTGTACAAATGATGTTGATTATCTTTTTCCATTTAGGAGTTATTGCATTTCAAAGATTGTGTGAGTGTCTTGAAAAGTGACCTCACATTGTACAGTGTGATGCCATCAAGGCAGATCCAAGATAATTTGTATGTACTGTATTTCTATAAAACAAAATAATGTTTTTTTTTACGTAGAGTGTAATGTTCATGGGCAGATAGGCAAAGCACATTCTTAAGAAGTTTATGTTATACCCCATCTCAATAAATAAGCAAAAAATGGTTCCAGAAATTTAGGAAGAGGCAATTACTTCTCAAAGAAATACACAACAATTGTCTTGGATCTGCCTTTATGACAACACTGTGATGTCACTTTTTAACACACTCTTGCAATCTTTGAACTGCAATAACTCCTAAACGGAGAAAGATATCACCAAAGGAAACACCATTTTGTTTCTTTTTTAGTCCTCTATCATATATATGAAAACGAATATTCACAGGAATGTTCCTTTAAGGTGAATATACTAATCAGTATTAATTCTTCTTACCACAAGACACCAGAGTATAGTATGTCTTACCTTTTCCTACTGTTTTATATCTCCCTGTAACATTGGTTTGTCCTGTTACATTTCATGTCCTGTTCTACTCCGTTGTTCGCTTACTTTACAGTATCATATTTTTATTTCTTTGTCCAATATAATGCCTAAAAAAAGGATTGTTTGTCCTTTTATGTGGAGAGGCAGGTGAAAAAAAAAGTAATTTTTTCAGGAATAAATACCAAGAACATTTCTAAAACAGAATTCAAAGACTTCACTTCATTTTCAGATTGTTGGTTTCTTTCATCTTGCTTAATTTTTATATCTCACTGATGCTTTTTGTGTGATTTGGGATTTTCTTTCCCTTGCCTGGCACACTCGTTACAAACAGGCAGGACAACTTTGTATTCTCAAGGACTTGTGGGTGGTGGGTTTTATCATTTTCTTCACAGTAACAGTCAAAAGTGGTTGCACGCCATTTTGTAGGGAATTTTACGAGGTGTTGGGATTTTTGAAAATTAGAAAGAAAAAAAACTTTTTTTTAAACACTGGCGAGTTAGGGGCAGCGGAGAAGGGCAAACAAACAACTTTTTATTTTAGACCTTACAATGCATCGTCAATTCACAATCCAACATCAGTACACCCTATATCACCACAGTGCAAACAATCACCCTCTAGCATTCTAATACCTTGTATCATTCATTTTCATATACTTTCCATCTTATAAAATCTTTCTATCATCCTATTACATTGTTTTATTTAATAATAGGAAAGCCCTTCATATTGAGGAATCCTGTTACATCACATTGCCATATCACGTTTTTATTTCTTACATGGCAAAGTGTTGCAGACTTCCCTGACAAATCATAAACTATGTATGAATTTAATGACAAGCATTTCCATTAGCAGTCTCTGTCAGATGGAATCTTAATTGGACAAAAACTATTACAACGAGACAAACTGATTTTCATCTGTATTTTCAGTTATGTTTGCTGGCCTCCATGCCCCTCTTCATGATATGTCCCACCCAGAGTGGGAGAATGATCTCATATGAATTTAAAGTCAAATATTTACCCTTATATAGGATAAAGAATTAGAAATTAAAGCAACTACCAAAAATCCCCATCATAAAATCTGATTCCATTCTCAAGTTATCCAACTTTGATGTAGTAACATGGGTGCTCCCATTTTTTTTCTAATTTTGTATTAAACTTTTGACAATAATTACATAATTTGTCCTATGTGCTAACACACATAATGTATTTCTTTAGAATTGTCTTTGAAATTTTCTTTCCAAAATGCTTTGACATGTACTTCTAAGGGGTTGAATCATCAAAATCATATACAAATAAAAACTCTTAGACCAATTTTAAGGAAAAATTATTTCTTTGGAAGTTGGATAATTTGAAATAGATTATAAAGAAATACCTAAATATTCTAATCAGTACTGGGTGTATGACATCATTTTTTAAAGGGCATATGAACAAAATGGCCACTTCCATGTAAGTTTATATTAATAGTATTAATGTTTGAATAAATTAGAAAATATATGCTTTATTGTTTTGTACGATGTGAAATTTTATCTAATGACTTATAATTATTATTTCTATCATATGAAATGAATAAAAAGGCAGACTTGATGTCTTCCTAAAATAGTCACTTGTGTCATCGAAGCACAGGGTGTTTTGTTTAAGACTGGAGGTCTTACTTAGGAGATATTAATTTAGCGAAGACATTTAGGTGCGTAGAAGATAGTGAAAGTAAAATTCTTGACCATTTATCCGGTGGGTTCTCTTATTGAGCATGATCATGCAGACGTTTGGGTGTATGTCAAACTTTTATTAGTGGCCCAAAAAGCTTGTGTCATACATTTCTTTAGAAAGTATTGCTAAACCACATTTCTTGTAGCCTCTGAAAGTTTCATGCGAATCATCATCATCACTTGGCATAGTCAACTGACAGAGCCGCCTTTCCCTACAATTATAACGATTCATTGGAACACTAGGTAATGCTGGCCACCAGTTGTCCCTGTGCCATTGTAGGGTGCCTCATTTGGCTCACATTTTTTCCACTCCACACAGTCACATTCGCAACTCAGTGAAACTTGGGGCAACCTCTCCCATGTTGTGTACCAGCCGTAAGACTATCATTTAAGGCATCCAGCAACCCGCCTTGTCTGATCATATGGCCACACCAAGCGGCTTTCCTCTCTAACACTTTATCATTAGAAATGCACCATTGACCACCTATCATTTCCATCAAGCTATCACTGGTCACAAAACCTGACCACTTGATGTCCAACAGCGTGCTCCAAATTGTTCTGCCAAATAGCATAGCATAGCAAGGTTTAACGTCCCGAAAGCATCCAGTGCTGGACTTTATATCAAGACGGCCACAACCTTTGATACCAAGTTGTGAACTCACCGGTTGCAGACCCACAGGGATACGAACCCGGAAAGTGCTGATGAGAGGACAAAGCACTAACCACTACACCACAGAGGTTTTTGTTTATAAATGCATATTATCGTTTCATATCTGCAGACTTCCATGTGAAAGGATGCTTCTTTAAAATTGTTTTGTCATTCTTGGCAGAGTTGATATCTTGCCCCAAATGAGTTGGAAGTAGAGTAATGTAATCACACATAGCAATTAAAGGGCTGGTTGTTCCCTCAGATATGATGTTAACTTCACTTACCTGATTTCTTATACTTTATTATTCATTTCTACAAATTCCTAGATTGGAGAATGTGTCAGTGATGCGAAAAGAGTTTAACAACTGTGTTTACTTCCTCTCCAATGCTTTGAACAGTGTAACCAGTAAAGGAAATTTCCCACATTGTGAGTAGCTACATTCTTGTATTTCATGAAGAATATGGTAAAATCCTAGTATAACAGTACAAATTTATTCTGTTATTAAAATAATGAAAATGTTAAGATTTTATGTCTAAATATCTCCATAACAACATATTTTAAAAAATGTAATTCTGTAGCCCCCTCCACGCCCCCTCCCCCACACACACAAGATGACACACAATAATGTTGACCTCCTAGTAATATTGTGTGGTAAAATCCTAGTATAGGGGGTACAACTTTGGCAAAATGAGTTTCTTATAATATAACATTAATTCTGTTATTTTAAAATAAGTAACAATTTAAATAAAATCAGGTAGATTTTATCAATTTTCTTTAAATAATTATACTGAAATTATTCTCATTAAACGTTTGTGTTAAAAAGGAGATTTCAGTCCAAGAATTTTTGTTAATTGAAATTAATAAACTAAGAAACACATAGTAAGCTTCATCAAACTCAAGCAACTTACCATTGTACTCAGAATTTTTCCTATACTATGCACTGCATAAACACATTCCATCAAGTGTAGGGCTTTTCTTGAAATTGTCATTGGATGTTCATGTGTGAAAAGTGATGTTGAACAGGAATTAATGATATCTTACAAAAAGTGTCATTATTTATGAAAAATGTTTATTTCACATTTTGCAAATGAGTTGTACAAACTAGATACTTTCTCTTACTTACTCTTTGTCTCTGTGAACTGGTAAAGGCCAATCGAAATGTATTGAATTGGAATAACCACAAAACAGAATAAGACATCAATACGGTTTTTTTTCCACCAATTGTTTTCTTTAAAAGTCAACTATTATAGAAATGAAAATGAAAAATCACAGGAATATTTCTGTAAGAAAAACTTATGATTGTGTTTTCCAACCCCACATACTGTGTACAATAAATGTCTTGTACTTGTGCAAATGAAGCATTAAGGCCTCATGAAAAAAATATTAGTTGTATTTCCCTGGCACATATCCGTTTTGAAAGAATCCTATATTTTTGTTGTTTTTGTTTTTGTAGAAAAGTAACATGTTTTGCTCTCTGATCAGTCATTCAGTGTTCATACTTCCGCTTCTTTCTACTTTCTATCGAAATACGAATTATTTCTTCGATAGTTTTCAACTTATATTTATTACGCCTGATGTGTTTGACCTAATCTGGTATGCTGCAAATTGATGTATTGAATTGGCTTGAAAAAAAAACAAAAAATGACTGCCCGCATTACTTTTCCAATTGGGTTAGGATGATAAGCAAATTTGTTTAAAGCGCCTAATATTCATATTGCTGAAATTTTCTTTTCTCTTTCCCATCCACAGTACAATCTCTAGCTGTGGCAATTACCATGAACCAAGCTGAAATGTTAAATCAAACTTGATAACTACAACCAGAAAGTGGCCGAGGACAAATGTTTATGTATGGATGAAGAGATCTGCCCTCCAGGGATGCTAAATGTCTTCTTTGTCTTCAAGCATTGCACAATGTATTTACTGAAGTTGCTGATGTGAGCATGATGTGCCTTTGAAACAAGGACTACTTTCTGTCCTTTGATTAGTCAAAAGTTTAAAACTTTTATGGTGGAGATAACAGTGAACTGATGTGGTTGATAAAACATATTTTTGTAAGTTGATAGATGAGTCTTCATGTTTTGGGTCATTCCATGTTAATCCATCGATAAAAGTGTATCTGCATTATATTTCGATATTTACTAAAGGTGCAAGTGCCTGTTACAGATATTCAAAGGAGAATAAAGCAACTGAGTTATGTTGCAATTTCAAATGAGATAAGCTAATTTGACATGGAGTGACCTTTAGAGTTTAAGAGGTTTATGTGCATTTAGCAGTCAGTATTACCTATAATAGACTGATGTATGATTAGGTACACTACACTAAATTTTGCTTGTTTTAATATGGACATATAGTAAATATGGGGTTTTGAACAATTCGGAAGAAATACATTTTCTACAGAACCATTTTATGTTTGTACTTATGCTTTTTGAATGGTGTAGAAATCTAAATGAAGTAAAGTTAATAGTGTACTGAAATTTGCAAGTATTTTCTTACAACCTGGGTAGTATTAAATATAATCTAATCTTTTTGACAGAGTTCAGTACAAAGCACTCACCTGCTGCCTATTGATGCAGTCAAGGAGTTGATTACGGAATGCTCTATCTAAACATGAGGGTGCATTATTCTAGGGTCCCTAGAAAGAACTAAGTACGTGCCTTACAAGAGTTCTCAAAATTTTAAGGGGACAAAAAACCTCTGAATAGGAATTACTACAAAATAGTAAACCACTCCTAGTCAAACTGAACATGTCACTACCCATTAACAGTAACTAAGGCAAACGTCGCATGAACCATAGTTAGAAACTCGGAAAACATGCCAATGGAAAGAGCGTTCAGACACGATATAAACATAATAGTGTCTAAAATAACGCAAAAAAAAACTCACCTAGTTTGTCCACGAAATGGAAACAGCTAGTAAAACACAATTGGGAACAAAAGCGTGTTTTAGCTAAAACAATTGAAGAATTCCCGAACCGAGGAAAAAATTCGTCAGCGCGCAACTTTGCAAGAGCAAGCGTTAGCAGGGTAACACGAACCGTAAAGTCAGTCAAGCAAATACAAGCTGCATTTTTCCAAAGCGGCTCCACGAATTATCCCGTGAAAGGGGCCATGCCTCGAACCTGAGCGCATACTTTGGCTGTTCCATGAACAGTGCCGACCACTTCTAAGAGGTTGCTTTTGGACGATCCATCGGAGGAAAGTGTCTCCCAACACAGTACAATGAGATCTCTGTCGTGGTGCCGTTAAGACCTCATAACAAACAAACAAAAGCGAAAAGAAGTACGTAATTGTAGCGCCAAATCATCGGTTGTGCAAATATTAAAGCAACAACTCTAAAGACGCCAGACAGGGCACTATAAAATTCTTTCTTTTTTTTGGGGGGGGGGAAGGTCACAAAAAGCATTTTACGCTTAGTAGAATCCCAGAAAGCAGAAAACGTTCAACTTAGGCGTCAACTTCCCAAGTGGGCATGTGGGGGAGGGGGTGGCTCGAGCAGAGCGTCCCCCGTGTACCTAAAACAACTTGCGTGACCCACAGGGACGCAAGGAGCTAAGGAAGGTTTGTTTGTTTATCTCCCCAGTAGTTGCGAGTCAGTGACCGTCGACCCAACTGGAATACCTTGGTGGATGGCTGCACTGGCTATCCTAGAGCCTGTGACTGAACTGAGTCTGGAAGAGGACCCCCAATGCGGGTGGGGAGGGGTTGGGGGTCAATGACTCCTCAAAAATGAAGTGTTCTGGGATTGTGGTGCAGTTTTCCAGAGCCCAGAAAAAGACAAAAGTCGTCTCTGACCAGAGGCTCGTACGGGAAGCCTACAAACGTTTTGTAATAATAATACTAACAATAACGAGCGACAACAACAACAACAATGATAATGATAATAATAGGAATAATAATAATAATAATAGGAAGAATAGTAGTGTTTATCCGTGGAAGGATGTTCCTTCCTTCATGGACTCCTTAATATCCAGGCTTCCGTCTTGGATAACACAGGCCATGGAGGAGTGGCTGTTGCCTCCCATACACCACAGGCCATCAGCGACCGATGTGTACTTTCGACACTCCCAGACTTTGCTAGTCATGGGGAGGACGTCGTTAAAATCTACGCTCGGGCTGAAGATGGTCTCACAGAGACCTCGACCATCCTAGACTTTACACAAGGCCATTTATGACTGCCAGAGTAGAGAGTACTAGCCATGAAGGTGATAGCGCTTTCTTCCTCTCACAGTGAACGTCTCTGGCGAGAGACTTGCTCAGGCTCATAGTCCGCTTCGCCAGTCTGGTGGACCTAGTCCTCGTGTGCAAGTTTCACACAAGTTTCAGGACACCTTAGTACCCCCGCTTCACACCTTCAGACGGTGGCCACCCACATTTAGTGGTGGTGCGGACACTCCCACCTGTCGTGGGGAGAAAAGTTTCCTCCCATCAGACCTTCACCGTCAGTGGTGACGGATGTGTCGTGAACGGGGTAGGAGCACATTCCATGTGATCCCAATGACAGGAACTTGGGCAGGTATTTGGCCTATTTCACAGGCAGTATGCCGGACATTTTTACATTTTACTGCGAATGCTGAGCAAAGCAGCTCAGATACGCGCCGAATTTACACCACTATTGTTGTCTTTTTCTTTCAGACAGAATCCAGGAGTGTCTGGAATCTTTCCTCTTGTCTTGGCGCAGGACCAATTATGTGAGCCTTAAGGCCGATTACCTCTTGGGTTAAAAGAACATAATGACGGATCAATCGTCTCGCCTCTGTGGAACTCCCACAGGATGGGCGTGCTTTCCATAGGTGACCAGAGCGATCTGAGCTTTATTCGGCCTCTCGGACATAGGTCAGTCCGCGTTGGTGGACTTTCGCAAGCTTTCAATTCTCTGCGTCCTACCTGCTGACCCGCAGGATTCGGAGTTGACGTATTCACTTTCAAAGAAACTTACTATGTGAGTAACGCTTTCGGCTTTTCGCGTTGGTACCGAGGGTACTAAGCAAAGCAATTTACGACCGGTAGCGCCTATTTGGCCCGGCCAGTTGTGGTTCCCTCAGCTACTCAAAGCTTTTGTAGGCTTCCTGTACGAGCCTCTGGTCAGAGACGACTTTTGTCTTTTTCCGGGCTCTGGAAAACTGCACCACAATCCCAGAACACTTCATTTTCTGAGAAGTCGTTGACCACCCACCACTCCCCCCACCAGTAATTGGGGGTCCTCTCCCAGACTCGGTTCAGTCACGGGCTCTAGAATAGCCGTTGCAGCCATCCACCGAGGTTTTCCACTTGGGTGGACGGTCACTGACTCGTAACTACTGGGGAGATAAACAAACAAACCTTCTTTAGCTCCTTGCGTTCCTGTGGGTCACCCAAGTTGTTTTAGGTACACGGGGGACGCTCTGCTCGAGCCACCCCTCCCCCACATGCCCACTTGGGGAGTTGAAGCTTAAGTTGAACGTTTTCTGCTTTCTGCGGATTCTACTAAGCGTAAACTGCTTTTGTGACCCAAGGAAAAAAAAGAACTTTATAGTGCCCCGTCTGGCGTCTTTGGAGTTGCTTTAATATTTGCGCAACCGATGATTTGGCGTTACAATTTCGTACTTCTTTTCGTAACAGAGATCTCATCGTACTGTGTCGCGAGACACTTTCCTCCGATGGATCGTCCAAAAGCAATCTCTTAGAAGTGGTCGGCACTGTTCATGGAACAACCAAAGTATGCGCTCAGATTCGAAGCATGGCCCCTTTCACGGAATAATTCGTGGAGCCGTTTGGAAAAACGCATGCCGCCGTTATTCGCTTGTATTTGCTTAACTGACTTTACGAAGTTCGTGTTACCCTGCTAACGTTTGCTCTTGCGAAGTTGCGCGCTGACGAATTTTTTCCTCGGTTCGGGAATTCTTCAATTCGTTTTAGCTAACACGCGTTTCGTTCCCAATTGTGTTTTACTAGCCGTTTCCGTTTCGTGGACGAACTAGGTGAGTTTTTTGTTTGCGTTATTTTAGACACTATTATGTTTATATCTTGTCTGAACGCTCTTTCGATTGGTAGTTTTCCGAGTTTCTAACTCTGGTCCATGCGACGTTTGCCTCAGTTACTGTTAATGGGTAGTGACATGTTCGGTTTGACTAGGAGTGGTTTATTTACTATTTTGTAGTAATTCCTATTCGGAGGTTTTTTGTCCTCAAGAGGATACGGAATCTAATCCGTTAAGTAGGATAGAACTAGTGCGAGTATTAGGACCAGCCAATTTGAAAATTGGTATTCGACCTGAACTCCCTTCCTTCCTTTCCTCGGTTGCAATCTGAATGCATATTTATAGCATGGAAGGCAAGGTATAACTTGAAGTAAATTGATCACGCTCAGCGTAGCGGTGATATTTACGAGAGTTATGCTTACCTTCCATGCAGTCCGGTAGCATGCCTATTAATGGGAATATAAATGTTCCTATTAATGGGGACATTTTGCTACATGAAAGCCGCTATTTTGTGATATTTCCCATGATCCTTCGCTATCCTAGCGTTAAAGCCTTATGCAATGTTACATTTTTCAAATTTTAAATACGTCTGGAAAAAATAATTTTGCTAGAGTAAACTTAAAACTCATAACAATATCTTCATTACTGTCATGGCTACAACTTTTCCACTCCCATTTGATATGTTCACCACGCCGTTTCCGAAATATTAGATACAATAGAAAACAGAGCTAGGCTTTTAGGCGCGAAACGGCTATTTTGAAAATTCAAATATTTTTCAACACAATGGTTTTTAATGTTTCAAGTACATAAATTAGAAACTAGGACATTTTATTGCAACATCTGATCAATATGGCTGCATGACTTCAATATTCTCGTGTGTTATGAATGTTTCTATTGATAGGCATGCTGCCGCACTGCCATGCGTCCTTGCCCGCCTCCCCTTTCATTCAGGCCTTGGTGCAATGTTAAGTGAGGGTTAGAGGTATAATGGAGGTCAGGGCTGGGCTGGTAATTTATATTTTTAAGGTCGGTTAGAGGTGCGTCAGATCTTTGGACCAGATTGCATATTTATAGCATGGAAGGTAAGTATATCTCTCTTAAATATCCCCGCTACACGTAGCGGGATAAATTTGGCTGTACCTTTATTATCTTATGTGGGACATAGGAGAGGATGCCACTTTTATAATTGGGCTTCAGCATATCCCATCAGCATGTGAACTATGACGGTACTTACCATTCTAGTGAACTCTCAAAATTTAAGATCAGTTTGCATGTGGTAATGGTACTAGTTCATTTATTCTGTTCTGAATTTCCATGACGGATGAATCGTCAATCTGCATGAACTATATTTATTACTTTCTTTCCTGTATCAAGACTTATGACATTGCAAGTGTGAAGAAAAGGAATGTCTAAGATTCCCATCAAATTGCTGGAAGTTTCCCTTACAAGGGCACAAAACATACAATTCCACAGTAACAAGGTGGTGTTTATAATGCATTTATTATGCGGACAATATTTTGTTTAAGATATTTGAAGGACAGTGATATTTTTCCTTTGGCGACAACGAGCCAAGCTGAAAATTTGCCTACATCCCTGCACAGATTGGTAATTAACTTGTAGGAATTTTATATTGTATTATCAAGATTGGAAGTTTCACCCAAGAACGCATCCAAGAAAATCTAACTAGAAATAATTATATTTATTAACATAATATCTAACGAATTAAAACCAGCAGTCCTATGTATGATTTGATTTTACTTTTCTACCCAAGAATTAACTCCAATCCTAACTGGAAACATTTCAAGCGACAAAATAACACAACTCAGCCTCAACCGGCTGCAAGACTGGTGCAACAACAGCTGTAATAAATTGTTCAAAGACAACACAGTCAGCTTGCACTTCAGTCATTTCCGCAACCTTCACCCCAACCCGGACCTCGTGCTCAATGGCAATCGCATCCCTAAAGTTGAACACACTAAGTTCCTGGGTTTAACTAGACTTTAAGCTCCCTACAAGCAACACATCACCAACCTGAATCAGAAATGCAACAGCTCCCTTGAATTTCTCCGCCTCCTCTCCAACACCACTTCGGGTGCGAACCGCCATGCTTTCTTCAAAATCTTCATGCTCACCATTCGTTCCAAGCTTGATTACGGCAATATTGTCTACTTTGTCGCTCACAATTCTTACCTCAACCACATCAATACCATCCAAAATGAAGCCCTCAGGCTTTGTCTGGGTGCCTACAGGACCTCCCCAATCGCCAGCCTTCATGTTGAAGCCAACAAATCCCCCTTTCTGCTAAGGTGTAGAAAGCGTAGCCTCTCCTATGCTTTTAGAGTCCTCACCAACACCCAGAACCATGTTTACAACCTCATTAGGTACCCCAATTTCTCCACCCTCTTTGATAGAAGTAAATCCCTATCCCCTACCTTCATCTTATGCATTAAATTAGACCTCTATGTCGGCATCAACCCCGCCACTCTTGGCACCTTCTCCTGGCCCACTTTTCCTTCCTGGGCCACCCCTCCATTCTATCCACCTGGGCCTCTCCACCCATCACAAAACCCTAACCCACCCTAATCTCTTCATCAACCTCCACAACCAAATCAAAGACCAACTCTCAAAGTACATACTGATGGCTCCAAGAAAAGCGACAAGACAGCTGCTGCTGCCGTCATCCAAGACATCACCCTTAGTAACAGGCTTCCCGACTACTCGTCCATCTTCTCAGCCGATGCCAAGGCCATCCTCCTCGCCCTCAACATTATTAAGTACTCTCCGCTTAGCCATTTTGCCATCTTCTCCGACTCCAAGGCTGTCCTTACTTCTTTACTCAATCTTAAATGGGATAACTCCACATCACACCTCCTCCTCCTTTCGCCCAACCTCTGCAGGAAACGTTATCTTGTATTATGGATAACCAGCTATGTTGGCATCCCTGACAATGACAGGGCTGATGCAACCGCTAAGCTTACCGTCAATCTCCCCCTACCCCATTTCCCAAAACCCTTTCTGACATCAAACCGCTTATTGCTTCCCTTGTTCGTGACGGCTGGCAAACCTCAAAGGACTCCTAAATAGATAACAAACTCCACGTCATCCAGCCCATCATTCCGATCAAACCCATCATTCACAACCTCTCTCGTGTCGACAACGTTCATATTACCTGTCTTAGAATAGGTCACAGCCACTCACTCACTCCCATCTCCTTATTGGCTCCCCCTCCCTAATCCCTCTGCAACAATTGCCATTGCACCCTCACAGTCCATCACGTTCTCCTTGCTTGTCCCCTGTTAAACCTTCCCAGAGCTTACCTCGCTCCCCACAACTCAATTGTCAACTTTTTCGAGAAAAACCCGGATAAGAATATATATTCCTTGCTTCCCTCTACAACCATATTTAGTCCTTCTCTTCCACCCCCTCTCTGTACTTTTTTTTTTTTTCCGCCCATGCACATATCTCGATCCCAGCTTTGTGACTTTCAGTTCTCGTGTTTCTCTCAATCTCATTCTCTGTTTTCTTTCCTTTCTACCTCTAGAATGATCTAACCTCTCAGGCACAATTTGACCCTCGTTGTCGTGGTGCCGTTAAGCCCTCATCAAACAAACAAAATGCATAGCGAGTTAATACAATCTTTTTAAACACCTGAAGGCTTGTGAGGAAGGGGGTGTTTTCCCTAGCTGGGGTACACGAGGACAACGGCACTGAATTCAAGGATTCTTCTTGGGGTTTTTGTACTATATTTTGAAAACATCTAATTAGAGACAACTTCAATTTATATACATATTATTTAACGAATTAAAACCAGCAGTCCTATCTGTGATTTGATTTCACTTGTTTAGGATTTATTCATAGAAATGAAAAATTGCAAATATACATGTAAAACTAGATTCGACAAAGAACAGGAAAAAGCTTCGATTAGCCTACTGAACTGCTGAACAAAAAATAGTTTCTTTCAGCACTTTCGTATTGAAAAGAATAGCTAAAATTTGGTTTGCCATTAATTTATAGTTAAATGGTAAACAAGAGTAATCAGACAGTCGGAGGAAATTTATCGGCAGAAAACTAACAGCAAAAGCTCCACATCACCAGATATGATCATAATCTTTCTAGATTTCATTCGACGACTTTTCTTCAGCTTCTAGGACAGTAAAACAGAACATTCTGAAACAATGAATGCTTACTTTCTGTCGGTCATATGGTTTCTTGGTCAGGTATTTCTTTCCACTGGTAAGTAACATTTCTCATACACGTAAAATACCTAGCCAGTGTGGTATGGGCAGGGAAAGGGAGCAAGGACAGTAGCACACCTCAAGTGGTGGGTACAGGTGCAATTCCCGAAAAGGGGAGATTTGTGTTGATTTTGATTTGCACAATATATATGTTCAGTAAACCTATGTTGGATTTTTCGGTAATCCTGATGAAAGCAATCGGTCTTAGAGCTCGGTTGTACCAGGAATGTTATAAATGAATTTGCCATTTTCATTAAACAATTACAGCACATGCTGCACTAACTGGTGGCGGTGAGGCTAGAGGATGGGGTTGGTTGGACAAGTGCCCACCTATTCCATCAAGTTGAATTTTCCCTCGCACTCAATTCTCTGTGGCTTTTTGATTTCATTGTCATCGCTAAGTAAAATCAGCCACAAAACTAAATAAAAAAATAAACAGCACTCGTCAGTCTCATCTACCTAGGAGAGACTGGCTACTACCCTGGCTGAGGAAAAGCAACTTAGCGCCTTTAAATTCCGATGTCTTTGCCGAATACTCAACATCAAGTGGTTTCAATACACCAGGAACACGGAAATTAGAAGTAGAACCGGTCAACCTCTGGCATTTCTTAAAATGAAGAAGTCACTACGGTATGGGCACGTTGTCCGTTTGGACAAAGCAAGACTCCCAAGCTGCCGGGAACTCCACTGGAAAAGAAATTCAAGCTCCCAAGTTCGTTTGAGGGAAACGGAAAGATGTAGGGCCCATTGCATGGATGCCGTACTGCGTTACGCTGAGATGGTGGGACCAGGGGCGGATGCATGGCCCCCTAAGATGTTTCCGATGGTACTTTTTTACCATGAGATTATTCTTAGTCACGTTTTATGTGAATTTTCGGGAAATTCCGTTCAATGTTTAGGAATTTTCTTTCAATGGAAATTTCTTTCATTCTCGTTCAAATTTTGAAAATTTGCTCCATTTGGAAGAAATATGTCTTCGATTTTTGGTACAGTTTCTCAAAGGATTAGTTCAAGGGTCAAGCAAATCTATCTTGTATGAAAAAGTACTTTAAAAGAAACAAAAATGTGAAGAAAAAATATGAAAATTGGATTCCGTTAAGGAGATATCTAAGTTTAAAGCTTAGTATCATTTGTGTAGAAATGATTGAAATCAGACTAGTTGTGATTCTAAAAATCTTTGTATGTATTATATTTTTGTTCTGCAATTTTGCGGCTTAAAAATCAGGGGATAAGTCTATGTCAAAAAAGTAGTAGAACTAAATCTAGGAAGAGTATTTATAATATACCACCTGAAGAGAGGTCGAGTAAAAATAATTTGAATAGTAAAGAATAAAATAAACTTTCTTTTGAATACGTTAAATACATTAACAATTGTTAAGAATGTGAGGTTGAAGACGCCAACTTTCCATAGTAGAATTACTACACCAGTTATATCAACACAGATGAGACAGAGCTTTAAACTTTAATATCTCTATAACGGAATAAGATTTTTGAACGCTTTTTTTACCATTTTGTTTCTTTTGACGTCCTTTAGCGTTCATGTAAAATAAACATGATGAATTATTCCTTTAATTTTCGAAAAACTTTCCTTCATTTTGCGACAATTTTCTTTAGTTTCGGTACGTTTTTTTCAATTTGTTTTCAATTTCCTTCAACAGTTCAATGTTTGGGACATCTGTTTTCATGTTTGGAGAATTTCTCTCATTCTCGTGAAATGTTCGGAAAATTTCCTTTATTTTGCGGGCAATTGTTTTCGATTTTCGGGAAATGTTGCCAAGTTATACCAAATTTTGCAATGATTATACCAAATGCTATAGGGAAAGGGAAATCCAAAGGCAGTACCTTTCTCTCTGCTCCCCGCTTTTCAGACTGCTCCCTTGACCCAATATGTTCCATTAATTGACATGAAAACACGTTATCTCATAATTTCTGATTTGGTTTGGCTTGTCATTTTATCTTGGCTCCACCCTGGGTGGGACTTGAAAAGAGGTATAGCACAAGATCGAAAGGAATGGAGACATGCGTGTTAGCATGTGCTTGCCAGAGCGTTTGCTCAGCTGACGTCATAGACGCCATGTTACCGGAGTGAGTGTTGTCATTTGTTTTTCCTTGAGCAAAAGAAGTAAGTGAAACAAGCTGAAACTTTATTGATAAATGGATGTAAATCACATGGGCTCTGCATTCCGGGACAGGGCAAGAATGCCTTTCATACTTCAGTGCAGGGATTTCCTACAAATTATTTTATGCCGCACTGACCAACTTTTTGCATATTGACTGAAACATGATAAAGGGTTCGTCAGTAATGGCTGAGGTAGAGGACAAAAGGCAATTTCCTCCAATTATGATTGATAGATTTATTTCAACATTCACATGGGATAACTCAGTTTAGCACTTGGCCAAACTTGCATGAGGCCCGTATATAAATAAGGGAGTAAAAGATAGAAATATAAATACAAATTTTAAACACTAAATGATTAATACAAAAAAAGAATATGAAAAACAAATCAATTAAGTGGATACAAATACAGAAGGTGCCATATTTGAGGCCTTTGTGACGTGGACAGCTTGCGAAAATGAAAATGACTTGTCTGGCAACTATGCCGGATATGATGCATGCAGAAACCAGACACATTGCAAAAAATGACAGAATTTGCATAACCCATCTTACTTTCGTATTCGAAATAAACATGCAAACATAAAGATGAAAAACTACTGAAACAAGTGTAGTAGGCTCAATTTTGAGTGTTCATATCAGTAAATAAAACTCTTAGGCCAGCGCTACCGCTATCAGGAAAAGTAGGCGGACTTAGGCCTATAAAGAGTGCAGGCTCATAGTCGACTGTAAAATACTTTGGTTGGAGAAGCAAAACATGATTGGGGGAATATGAACACATATTTAACTTAACAATTATATGATTCAGTACTATAAACAATGATTAGCAAGTCTTGGGGGGGGGTGCATCTATGGCGAACCGTACATGCAGACCAATGCACTCTGTTCGCAAAATAACGTCAATTTTATGTATTGAACAATTACATTTAACCTCTTGATATAAGTACTCGCATTCTAAAATCCAAAATATCCAACCGACATTAACAAACGGAACCGACGTTGTTATTAAGTGGGGCGTAATATTATATAAAGGTGGGGATACTTCCCATTTTGATATTATAAGATGTTAAGTAACACACTGCATCTGTCTTCATTTTTGTCTTTACTTTTAAGAATTAATATAAGTTTATATTGACAGAAATAATGTTTCTGGATGTGAATGAGATGCAGTAGGTCCTATGAACATGTATTTGAGGCATATGAACATGTATGCCAGGGGCGTAGGAAGGGTCTACGCAAACAATATCCACAGACAGACACGTGTCTGGTTCGGTACGTGCCCCTTATTGGTTTAGCCTAGACAGACACTTGTCTGGTTTTGTACGTGCCCCCTGAATGACTCGTATCACGCCTGCCTGTTGTGGCTGTCGTGTCGATGACCAACATATGAGAGCCTCGTGTCATTGAGGAGTATAACGGTAATGGGAATGGCTTAACTCCAGTCCATTTTGACAACTAAAATCCACTTTGAAAATAGAAGCTCTTAATAGACCTTCCGTGCTCGCCAGTTTGCACTATTGGTTCAGGATAAGAGAAGTCCCCTTTCCCCCAAGTATGACGGTCCATTGACGGGTGGTGTGTCCATTCGGGTTGCTGATTGTTTGCATTGCGTGGTCGAAATGGCGTATATCCACGAGAACGTTTTCAACTTTTGCGGTCAGACTGATGTAAATCTGTTTTTCTAGAAGCAAACGTAACTTTCCGGGGTGTGACGGACCGCTCCTGCGACGGGCACCGTTGACGTTAGAAGTATGGTAATGCAAGGCCAGCTCGGATACCATGTTTTTGTTCTTGCAGAGGTCAACTCAAAGGCCTTCTTCGATGACGATGCCTTGAGCCGTGACTAGAGGTATTGTGCCGGGATTGGTTTTGCCATACTTTCCGAGATGTACGTATTTGATGCTTTCAAACTGTGATGTAGACACATACATGTTCTCTACTACGGACTAAGCTCGGGTCACCAATTCGCGACTGTCTCTTACTTTGTCAAAACTCTTGCATTTTCAAAGCTTTCTTCAAAAGTATGTTGTCAGGACCCGAAGGAGGTGGTGAGAATCGCATTTCTCCCGTATCTTTGTTATGGTAGTACACGTTACCGTTCCACTCGTTTACCTTATTCCAACCGGTTTGAGCCCATGATGATGTGTCTTTCTCGAAGAGTTGTGAAAGAATGATGGGTGTTCGTGTGTAATTTAATATTGCAAAAAAAATGTTCTAGAGATTGGCGATGTGGCTAACAACCTTTTATCGCCTGCTTGGCCTTGAATGTTGTTAAAGAAAACGTTGAGTACAAAATTAGACTAAATTGACTTGTACGATGGAATAATAGATAACTTAGAATGAAGTGTGGGGGTTGTTGGCTTCTGAGTACGGTGATGATAATGTGTGGAGGGTTGATAGAGACTGTGTGCGTGGATAGCTCTTTCCAGTTACTGTAAATGATTAGATAAACTGGTTTCTTGCAATTTGGCCGAGTGGGGTGTTGTTTTGGTTGTTTGGTATTAGTATGTCGTCGTCAATAAAAAGTGATTTTAGATGGTTGATATCAATGGCTTTACCCATGTACTTGTTGTGTAATGTTTTTATTTTATCGGGTATAGTATCCAAATTCGTTTGCTGGTGGAGTAATTTTGTTGAAGCGTATCGTGGAAGTCCGGTTGCGATTCTAAGTGCTTTTCCCGACTGGTGTTCATAAATGCTATAGAACCGTATTCAAGAATTGGGCGAATAAACGTTTGGTAGGTACGTAATGCTGTGTAAGTCGAGATGCCCCAATCCTTTTCTTTGATAATTCTGGTGAGATGAAGTCTTTGTTTCGCTTTGTTAATGATATTGTTGATGTGAGGGGTCCATGAAAGTCTTTTGTCAATTGTAAGTCCGAGGAATAAGGCTGTCGTTGGTTGGTTTGCCGGTACGTTATCTATTGTCAGTTGGAAGGGTTTGATGATGGAATCAGCTCTTCTTGAAATGTTTAATGTGTTACTTTTATTAGGGTTGAGTTTGATTTTCCATTGGTGGCACTATTTGCTGAGTTGGTCAAGAGCTTCTTGTAAGTATTTAGCTGCTAAGTAAGTGCGGAGGCTTAAAGACCAGAGTGCTATGTCGTCGGCGAATTGTGTAGTGGTGCATTTTTACTGTTGGGGGAGGTCAGCGACATATAATAAGAAAATGAAGGGTGAAATGGTCGATCCTTGCGAGAACCTGCAGTTGGTGAGAATAGTTGAGAACTGGAATTATCAATTTTGATGGTGTTGGCTCTGTCATGGAGGAAGTTGAAGAACCATCTGATGTATGTAGGTGGAATGTTGAGTTGCAAAAACTTATAGATAATTCCCTGGTGCCATACAGTGTCAAATGCCCTCTCGATGTCCAAAAAAGTGATGATAGTTTGTTGGTTAAAGTTAATTGCTTTGTTAATAGATTGTGAAAGTAGTAGTAGATGGTCGTTGGTGGATCTTATTTTACGAAAGCCTGTAAGTCTGGAATAAGATAGTTGGTTTCGGCGAAAATATAAATGCGAGTGGCGATAAATGCGAAATGCGATGTTGAAGTGGTCCACACCTGGGAAATTATTCTTCAGTTTCTTGATTGCTTGGGTGATTTCTTCTTTGGTGATGGGGTCATGTGAAAGTTCTTTCGATAATGGATGATTGTGGTGAAGATAGGTCTGATCAGCGATGAAGTCGTTTACGGTGTTGTTAAAGGTCTGGTTATCGTGCGGGCTATCAGTTTGTGTCTCGTTAAGAGTGTTCTTAAGGATGTTACATTTTTCGCAGGTCGTTCGGTATTTGGTGTTGTTAGCTGAAATCGTAGGGATGTTGGAGCGTTTCTTTTGACCGGTGATCGTTTTGAAGATTTATTTTTAGAAGGATTTAATATCTCTTTGTTGCTCCAGTGTATTACAAAATTTTCCCAGCGGTGTCGTTTTAAGGACTTGATTGAATCTTTGATTTAAAGTTTCAGGTGTTGTGCTTGGTTCTTGTAAGGATGCTGGTGAGTACGTAGAAAAACCTTGATGAGAATCCTTTTTTTATTGATCATTTTCGATATGCTATCTGGAAGGGTGAGATTGTCCTTGGTTGATTTGATTGTTTTAGTGGGGGTTTAAAATAAAATTGCTTTTTCGAATGCCTTGATGATTGTGCGGTTTAAGTTGATGATTTCCTGTGTATTATTAGGTACTAGGATTTGGTTCGGTAGCTGTTCGTCGAGGGTTTTAGTGAAAATATGCCAGTCTATTTCAGCGAAATTAAATGTTTTCGACGATGGAGTTGGGCAGTTGACGTGGTAATTACCAGTTGAAAGATCAAGGTGAAGGGGTAAGTGGTCACTGCCAATGTCTTCGCCGATGTAGTAATGGTCAATGAGTTCACATAATTCACCGTCTGACCGTCATCTCTCACCATCTAATCCATTTTCTTGTCTAACGATTTCTACCTCTCCCCCATATATTTCCTCGTATATTTGCTGTACGATTGTAAGTATATGTGCATGTTTTCTATGCATTTTAATACGCACTATTTATTTGTTTTTTCCATTGTACCATTGGTCCAGCGAGATGTAAAGCATTTTTAGTGGAAACACATCAGAAATCTTTGATTGCTGAAGAAGGAGACCTAGTAAAGTTGTCATGTGTGCATGACAGACTTGCAGGCGAATATACTTTGGACTGGTCATTTGGTGCAGATTACTTAATACAGTTTGATTCAAGCCTTCTTGATACGACCGAAAACATAAATCCACAAAAGTATGCATTTGAATATGACAATAGATCTGGAAATTTGACAATAAAATACGTTGATCACAGAGACGTTGGAAGTTATATCTGTTATGTCAACGCACACGAAAACAGAGGAGTAGGCAAAGTGGAACTGACTTTAAATGGTAAAATCCCAGCATTTACGGTTCAAAGATTTAGTAGCACAAGGAACGTGCAGTATGTGTACACTGTACAAAAAAATTGACCATATTTGACCACGACATGATCAACTATACACCGATCAAACTATACGGTCACAATTGAACAGCAAAATATGGTTGTGGTCAACTTAGACCATAATATGTAATATCGTCAAATTTGGCCATATCATCAAAAAATGATCAATTTTGACCATATTTTCTTGTTCATGTTATGCTGGCGTATTTATTATGGGGTGTGGGCATATATGTTTGGGTGGAGGTGTGTATCTCTGTCACTTGCATGTTAACACGGTATCTCAAAAATGCTATATGGTGGATAATTTCACACTTGGTATGTGTCCGTCTTATGGATGTTGTGATCTGTAGATGATCCGCATTGAATTTGTCGCAAATAGTAGGCATATATAGGCGGAGCTTATTGTAAAATTATGTTAATATTCCCACACTTCCACAACTCCTGTAAGAATATAATCCAACTCGGTACGATGGTGTTGGTAAAAACAAGGATAATACAGGATCCCATGAAATATTGTCCCAATTGTAATTCATGTTGGGGCGAAGAACATTATAATTTCCCATTTTAAATATAATTTTCATAAAAATTAACCAATGGCATATTATCATAAAAATAACAAGTCTTATTGTGGGAGAAACAATATCCCAAAATCAAACTTGAAAGAGGGCATTTTTGTGTAATCCTTGTGCATTTGTATACTCTTGAGATCTTTGTTTTTTTTCAGATTACTGTTTGTAATAGTCTTTTACTACCAGATATGAAACAGGAATTTTTGGATGTAATAGTAGATCGCACCTTCAATGGCAAAAGAGAATTGAAAATGGTCCAGAGCAGCATCATATGAAGATGTTTGATATAAGAGAAGGAAGAGAAAGGAAGGGTCAAAGAGGGGGGGGGGGGGTGTCTCAACAAACCTATCAACATGTATTTGAGTCTCTTATATCCTAATACTATTTGCCTCTCTCTCTGTGGTGAATTTGGAAACAATTGGAAATTTAGTTACATATATGCAGGGGTGGACAATCAGACAAGTAGCTCCGTGAATTTTCAATATGACTTGTCTCAGGGCAAAATTTTAATTGAAGCCGTAGCAAATGTTTGTGCCGGGAGAGGGGTCATCTGACTCCCATTTCTACATAATAACCAATGGAAGATTGCACACCAAAAATCGCAATTTTTTTAACTTCCTAGAAAATGGTAATTAAACAAATGGAAATAAACAATAGTTTAATGCCAAGAAAATTTAGATCAAAGACTAGGCATAGCCTTAGGGACCCACTTGGGGGAAGTATCCCCTCTGTACACAAACAATGGCCGTTGTCTTGCACTAGCTTTCATTATCAGCTGACGTTGCCTTTGATAGATATCACCAAAATTGTAAATTGTTATCATTAAAGTAAACAAATACTACGAAGTATACTTCAAATTCCGGTTTTTTGTCACTTCTTCACCACAGTCTGACAGTTATGGAATTGAACTGTGTACATAATTCTGCCCTGCAACAGTTTAGAGGCCGCGCTAATCCACACACAACACACAGGTTTAACATGCGTTTACCGTGATATTCGTTTAAGGACCATGACCTGACAACACACTAATCGTTTAAGGACGCAGATCGCGTATGAGGATCTGAACTTACGTCCTTAAACGTTTTTGCTATAAACAAGAAAATCTTTCATTCAAGATGACGCTTGAGAAGTTTTACAGATGTCCCTAATGAACCGGTTGAATCTGATATCTCATTTCACACTTCAGAGTGCTAAAATTTCCACACTGATTTATTTTTTATATATGGATTGCGCAACAAATTCTTAACACACTTATAGCCAATCAGCGAGCTCATTTGTCGCGACTGCAATTAAGTAGGCCTATACATAAATTTGTCCAAGCGGTCTAAGTCCTTAGTTCTTTGGCAAAACTGAAAATTATGTAACACACCCAGAAATCCTTAAATGAGTAGTTGTTTCAATTCTTTTCCAGGGTCATTAGTTGCGTAGCAAAACTTTAAAATATGTTTCATGTCCTTAGAAAGATTGCTTACTTTTGAAATCCCCAGGCCTTACCTCACAAACAATCAAAATTGATAAAACAAAGTTGTTGTTTTAGCTGCACAACTTCATTCTTTCTCTGCATAATTTAGTCCTCAAATGGATAGTTGGTATCAAGGTCTTCGATCAGTATGTGAAACACGTATGGGTGTGCTTGTGTGTTTTCTTCTTCATGATCAGCTTATTTGTAAAATGATTAGATTGGATAATGCAGTTATTTCTCCCATGTTACCACATGTAGGCGGGATTTGCGGGAGCAATTTGGCAGTTGTCCCAACTTTTGTTCTGAATACTGATCTTGTTTTAATTTTTGTAGGCAAATCGGTAGGCAAATCTTGCCTATTTTACCACATATTGTTAACTTTTCTGTCATCATTTCTGATGTTGTGAAAGTAACGATACCTAATATTAAGGCTACCCCAACCAGAAAGGTTTTCGTAAGTATAACAATTTGTATTGGTTTTAAGTACAAGATTCTCATAACACAGTTCAAGCACAGAGGTAATGGCCAGTGGGGATTAATCTCCGCCTCATGTTTCTCACCCTATTCCCCACAAAAAATATTCCAGAGATCAACTGCTTTTAGTCTATAGCTTTAGACCATTCCCAAGATATTCAGCTGCAGTACAAATTTCAGAAAAGCCATTTCAGAGGACTCCTGGCAGAGAGCTTTATTTTAGATAGAAAATCCGAACAATACCCCGAAAAATACCTCTCTCTTTAATCAGAATATGTTCGCACATAACAAGGATAATTGTATCCCACTCCTATACATTTATTAATTTTAATCCCCTCCTTTTAAAAGACTACACCTCTTAACCTGAACTAAAAGTATAACAAAATGTCATGCTTAAGTTGGTCAATTGTTGTGCCTACTGGTTCTGACATTGACTGAAAAGGAATATTTACGTGGCAAACAGATGATCTATGATCTCTAGATGTGTGATCTCTATATAGACTGCTAGATGTAATTGGTGATAATAACATGAATTATTCATTAGTGTCGATATCTCTATTACTGTATATTTGTGTTGGTCAAAACTATTGGTGTCGTATGACGAAGTTGAACTCAATAATATACCAAAGGAGGCGGGTCCTAATATGATGTTGCATAGCTTGTTAAAACAATTTTGTTACTGGTTTTACTATAGATTGTTTCTTCTATCTCATGTTAAGAGTTCCACAATATTTAAGAGGTTTTCTATTTTTGCCAGACTTTTTTTTTAGCGGAGCCTCAACACGCACAGTATACAACCTATATATCAGTGGCGTCGGCACGGCGGCATGAGAGTGGAAGGCACGGGCCACCCCAATCCTACAAATTTCAAACTTAAAAACAGTTTTAGTGTGTATTTAACATAATTTTTAATCAATTTCTTGCCACCACGGACTCACGCCTTTGTGACGCACGCTTCGCGTGCGCAGTTTCCCCAAGGGCGGTACACACTTCTAAATACAACTTCATTAATGCCCCCTACCCAAATTAATTTGCTATGCCGACGCCACTGCTATATATACGACATATAAGACCTCTATATATGACCTATGCATACGACTTATATATATATATATATATATATATATATATATATATATATATATATATATATATATATATATATATATATATTTATATATATATATATATATATATATATATATATATATATATATATATATATATATATATATATATATATATATATATATAAATATATATATATATATATATATATATATATATATATATATATATATATATATATATATATATATATATATATATATATATATATATATATATATATGTATATATATATATATATATATATATATATATATATATATATATGTGTATATATATATATATATATATATTCAAATCATGATCCTAAAATTCCAAATCATGACCAGTCCATGAATAAATACCGCTAGGTCAAATTCATATGGATTTATCTATTTGCCGATAAACGGATAGATACAAACAGACATAAGAGGATCTTATTAAGTGTACATTTTTTTTCTTTTTCTACTTAAACGATTATAATTGCATTAATAAATACCCCAATCAATTATTTGGAAGCTTTCCCCAAAACTCATATGTTATTTTAGGAATATGTTTGACATGTTCAGATTACTTCTATATACTTTGTTTGCACACATTGATAGGCGTATCATGCTTTACCCTTTGCGCTCACCATTCGTGCCATCCCCAGTATTGTTTTAGTTCAGCTTCCGCTGCATAGGTAGTCTGATATCCCGTCTTAGACTGAGGCCTGCCCTTGCTTCAAGTTCTGCAACTCTTCTCCTTGGTGATCCTGCTATACCATGACCAGATCTAATACTGTATGTTTTGGGAATGTATTTATACCTATATGAAACTCATTCTGTGCGTACTGTTAACAACTAATTTGTCCGTTTGTTTTACTCATCTTATACCTAAAACAATTTGGAAAACTTTAAAGGCCTGAATAGCATGTTCTCTTTTATGTTTTTGACAGAAATGGACAACCACCAACATAGCTCGACTTCGACATCAACCATTCAGAAAGCTTTTCAAACAACGAAAAGTTCGATGCCTAGCTACCTAGGCACGCAAGGGCACGCAAGGTAGCACGCAAGGTAGCACGCAAGGTAATCATTTGTTTCATATCTATCAATCTATTCTAAATCGACAGATTTGCTAATCTCATCACCACTTATTACCCAGTCATTGTGGCTCATTAACAATATGTTTCACAGCATTTAATTCAAAATCATGTCATGTCATGTCACTTGGCAAGTGATATGTGACCTTTCACATGCCATGAATATGAAGTCCCTCTGCGTACCAACGTTGATCTTTGAATTCATGACAGCTCACACTATTACATAATTATATTAGATTTGGTAAAAGTGGGTAATGTGGTATTGAACTATAACCTTTGACCTTTCAAGCTAAAAACAAAACTTTATTTTATGTGTAGTATGACATGCAACTGTATTGTAATTTTATGTGACAAATATGATTCTTTTTAAAGCAGGCTTCTGAGCTGTAGACCTTTGACCTTTCTCAGCACAACACCACAATATTTCATTAAAAGGTATCACAAGTCATCATCCAGCACTCAGAATGTACACAGTTTCATTGTTTTTAAGTTTTATGGTCAATAGTATATGAAATAAGATCACCTGGGTAATTACCTGTGACCCTTTTCATTACAACAAAGAAACAATTATTTTCTAACATGCATTTGGCCTTTGGCCTTTGACCTTGTCCCTTTTGAAGCACCAAAACATCATAAGTCGCAAGAGTCTGTGATACTTTTTTCTTTTGGCCTCATCCACAACTCAAACTTGCTTTCCATTCAAAACCTGCGGCAGAAAGGTCAAAATAAAGTGTATTGCCACTTGACCCTTGACCCATTGAGCTAAAAGTCTGCGAGACACAACCTCACCTTCCAAGATACCATGCCACCCTGAATCTTAAATAGCTCTGTATTTTTTGCGTTTAAATTGGTTTTAAATGTTTCTGACCTTTGTCCTTTGACCTTTAACATTTTAATTTATTTTGCATTTCATACAAGCAGCTGGGTTGTGTACTGCACGTACCTACCTAAATTTGTCACCTGTATGTCAGGTCTTTATTGTACAAAAAGGCGCGTAAATTATGAATACCCAAACAACTTTACTTTATGTTTTTTGTATCTGCAACTCGATACACAAATTGTCTCCCGAGGACCGAGTATATGGTCCTCGACCGCCAAAATGTCCTTGATCGATTGGTGTGCAATCGGACGATGGTCTTCTAAACCTTACAAATACAAATGTAGCCATACACGCCCATACACACCCTCCCACACACACACGCATACACAATTACACACGAACGTGAAAAATCGCTACCATTGCCCATACAGTAAGTACAAATTTACCCATAAAATGGGGTCGTCATATGAGAACCTTACTCTTAACGCTCCCTTCTCCTGTGAAGATTGAGGCTTCTGTAAGCAAATTCCATCTCTTTCTGTCTCTTGCTACTACTGCAGCTTTTCCCCAGTCCAAAGCGATTTCTCTCCTTCTCTTTTATTTTTCTACATGCAGTTTTAGGTCTTTCCTTCTTTCTTCTACCTTTTGGTGTCCACGTGATGGCTAATCTGCTATCATTTTTTTCGTCCTTTTTCAATACATAATCTCCACCTTCTCCTAAATATCTCCTTGCTTATCTCCACTGTGCCTGCTTTATCACATAGTTCTTCATTGGTGATTTTCACTGGCCATCTTATTTTCAAAAAAATTCAATAATTCTCTGACATATTTTTTGGAACACACCTAGTTTCTTCTCATCAGCATTTGTCAACTTCCAGGTTTTACATCCATAGATGAGTACAGAGACTACATTTGATTAAGATATTTTCAGTTTAGTTTTTATGCAATAGATGTTAGATTAACATATCTTGTTAAGTTGTCTGAAAGTTGCCTCTGCCAACCCAATTCTGCGTTTATGTCTTCATCAGTGCCTCCTTCTTTGGACAGTGTTGCACTGAGATAGACAAAACTATCAACATCCTCAAGCTCTGTATTTGCAACTTTGATTGTTCCATCAGTTTTGTTGTTAATGCACATGATCTTTGTCTTTTTTTAATAATCTTCAAACCAATCGTTGTACCTGTTTCATGTAATTTGTTTTGTCTTGGAGTTGTTCTTTGGTGCTAGAAATAAGTGCAATGTCATCAGCCAGTCAAGATCGTCTAGGGCTGTAATATGTTCCACAGGATTCCATTCCTTCTGCCTTGTGTACTGGTTCTCATCACCCAATAAATAGCAAGTATAAAGAGGAAACCAGACATTACACATCCTTGCTTTACCTCAGCTTTGACAAAAAAACAGTCAGATAGTTTTCCTTCGCTTAATACTGCACATTTGGTACCATCATACCAGTTCTGTATGATATTTGTGTATTGCATGGCCATATTGAGTTATAATCTTCCACATCATGCTTCTGTCTAGACTGTCGAACGCTTTTTAAAAGTCAATGAAGTTGAGGTATACTGTGGCTTTCCATTCTAAACATTGTTCTATTATGTTTCTAAGGGTGAATATTTGTTCGGTAGTTTCTCTACCACTCCTATACCAGCTTGCTCATAGCGAAGTTTGGTGTCTATTGCTATAGCCTATCAATCAATATCCTTCCAAATATCTTGCTAATAAGGATATACTTCTGTAGTTGTCACAAATTGTCAGGTCACCTTTCTTTGGTATAATAGTTATAATACTTTTTTCATGCTTCTGGCACTTCTTCTGTATCTATAATTTGGTTGAATACTGTAGTTAAGGTCTCCTTTTTCAAATCCATACGGACCACATTTCTATGCTTATACCATCCACTCCTGGTGCTTTTCCATTTTTGACACAGCATTCTTTATTTCTTTGGTTTGTATCTCACCTATCTCGACATTAATGTCATCTTCTTTTGCCTCTATACCTTGGTTGAATGCCTCTCGTAAAGGTTGGTTTAAAATTGATTCAAAGTGTTCTTTCCATCTTTTTCTATTCTCATCTTCTCCAGTGATAAGATTTCCATTTTTATTTCTTTCTCCTTTATATGTGAGAAGGGAAAAAATGGTATTTAAGGAACGTATCCTAACTTGTTTACCACATATGCTATAGGTATACCACGTTGTTAAGTTGTCGGATATTACAAAGTACACAACAGCGTCATTTTATTATTTTTTCTTTATATATTCTCCCGAACTGTTCTTGAGTAGTGATCACAGTTCACTCATTTCTTTAATATTTCCGTACACAATAGCGCCATCTCAGTATGTTTTCTTTAAATGAACTGTTCTTGAGTATAAATCGCAGATCGCCTATTACTCTAATATCTTATCTTGAATATCAGAGTTCACTTATTTCTTTATATTTATAATTTCACCTTTCTTTTCTGCATTTAACACAGATGAGCTGTATCGTCATCTATCCTAATTCTAATGTGTTTCTGGTATATTTCAAAATATCACGGTCTTCTAAAGCCTCCAGCTCATTTCATCTCTATCCATCATCTCTTCTCACTTCAACCTGTACCTGCTCCAACCCACTGACAGAGTTCCAGCCTCTTTTCATCTCTATCCATCAACTCTTCTCACTTCAACCTGTACCTGCTCCAACCCACTGACGGACTTCCAGCCTCTTTTCATCTCTATCCATCAACTCTTCTCACTTCAACCTGTACCTGCTCCAACCCACTAACAGACTTCCAGCCTCTTTTTCCCACTTTTATACTCCCAGTTGCCTTTTCTTTCCCTTCTTAGTAAACCCCACAAAAACATATAATTACCATTGTTGTACTTAGAGCCTAGATACTTCGAGTCAATCTAATTCTCATGGTCATGCTTTAAATCCTTTTACTTAATCGCTTAATCTTACAAAATGACATTCCTATTGCCCATTGCAGTTTTTCAGCTACACTTAACCTTGCTTAGCCTTACAAAAGTGACATACCCCGTTGTGTTCCAACTAAACAATACACGTGATTCTTCAAAACCTATTTCTGCTATGAATATTGGAAACGTTCGTCATTAAGTGTGCCATTGCCCCTTCTTTTCGTCTAAGCCGTATTCACGCCTGGGTTTAGCTGACTGTTCCTCACCACGGTGTGGCGTCATAAAAAGTAAACTCTAAGAGGATCTGAGGAAAAATCCCGTTGCCATCCTACTGATTAAATAGTCTGGTATATTCCTTTAAAGTGTATTTATACTTAATTGCAGAAGCGGAGGAAATAGGTTGTCCAGACGATATTGATGCTGTAACGTGTGAATCACAAGCCAAGATTAACTGGAGGAACCCTAAAAACGTCTTGAGCCAAAGTCATTCTCCTGGAGATTTGTTTTTAGCAGGAATATCTGAAGTACAATACATTATCAACAAATATGGGATTAACTACAAATGTCGATTTTACGTTCGGGTTATTCTCGTTGATTGCAGTAACACGGAGAATGACATTTCAAAATGGATTGTGACAGGGTTGGGTTTAACTATTTTAATTGTTGTGATTGTGTTTGTAGCTTGTCTTGCTTCAATACTATACTACAAGAGAAAACTAAAAGTACAATCGGTTTTGCGAAGGCTAGGGCCAATACCTCAGACTCCAGTTGTAATTCAAAACTTCAAACACGACAGAGATGTTGAAGAGGAAGAATACGAAGATATTGAAAGCCATATTGCCAAAAAAACATTCGATGATATCCTTGAAAATGAAGCAAAAAAATTAGACGAAAAAAATTGCCTTATTTACTGTCGTACACTTAGTTTAGAGTTAACAAGTCTATCACAGCCGACACCGTTCGTAGAAGCGCAAGAAGGATTTACTAACAATGCATATACATGTAACTATGAACATCAGATACATAATCGTAATCTGTCCAAAGCTTCAAGCTGAAGCATTGCTTCAAATTAATTACAGAGCAGATAACATTCATATCCATTGAAGGGAACTAATTCAAGTATACTTCCCCCCACCCCCACCCATATCCCCTCCCAGTTCCTACACCACTGCAAAGTATATTCTGTTACAAATAATCTGACTATTTTTCATATAAACGGATCACTTCCCCACGTTCACTTCATTTGATCTATTATGACATAAGAATTTAATGGCACGGTGGTGTGCTTTACAGAGCGTTGAAAAAACTTCAGGGAGGAGCTAGGATTCATTAAAAATGTGGTTAGAGAGCCAAGACACATACACAATGCTTATTCCGTTTCGTAAAAGATACAAACGCAACCGTGTTATATGGTAGGCTAGGAGTTAAATATCGCCAAATTTCAATCATGGGAATGTCTGTGGCTTTTTTTTCGGGTGGGGGGTGAGGGAGGGGAGGGGGGGTTAAGGGGGTGGGGTACCTAAGCCCCCTATATACACATCTCATTAACTTCATTAAGACGTTTATTGAGTTCCTACCTTGGTTCAAGACGAAAGTTTTATTACCGGTACCAGATTACTTCAGGACGTATCCGGACAAGCTTTAAAACATTTATTTTCACGAGTTCTTCAATCTTCCACTCACAACCATTTTTTCATTCTGGCCACTTGTCATCTGTGGCGTCGTCTCGATTTCCTTTTGTTGTAATTGGACCTGTAAATCATGTTTAAAAGTAAAAACGTTTTTGTATTTTACCTTCCTTCTCCAACTTTCTACACTCATTTGCTCCATACACTATCATTATAATATTGTTATAGCACACTTTGTGAGAAAAACATCTGTAGCATTTTGGGTCGCCAATTTTTTTAAACTTTTATGGTGCTTATCATATCTACTAATCTGTATAGGCCTATACATAAATGGTATATTTAAACAGCTACAATTCAGAACACTTTTTTTTTTCGAACTTTGATCGATACTGCAAAAATCCCTGCTTCAAAGGTTAACAGATACCTAATGATTGATTCTTTGATTTTTTTGTTTTGTGATTTTGATCTTTATTTTTGAACACAACATGTAAAAAGGTACAGTACAACATTGGTTGTAAGACTACTAACATTGTATAGCCATGCTATACAATTATGTACGGTAAAGCCTACAGGAATACATCTTTGGAGGCGAGCCCACCCTAAGCAGTCTCTCCTTTGATTTACATGGAAGCCTATGAATAATAGATTGTGCAGTATACAGTGTTTTAAGTAACATTCAAACGAATTTGTAAGTTCCCCTTTTTTACTTCTAAGTTGAATGTCTAATGCTAAATGATTAACTTCTCTTATTACCTTCGCCAACGAAGTTGGATAGAGATTAAGTTTTTGCCTGCGTTTGTATATAGACTGTAATACTTTACCATTTAGATCCCATCTACAACCCACATTTGCTTTCCATTGGAACATAAGCAGATAAGGTACCACCCCTCAGTCTACTTTCATCTTAATCATCTTAATCGAACATGTGCTTTTTGCTTTTAAATTGGCACAATTTCATTCATTTTGAACAAGTATTTCTTTCACTTATTTTTCAATTTTATTCAACTAAGGTTTTTTTATACCTGTATGACAGGTGCTCGTACAATTCCTATCATTACAAGTATGTATTTAATGAAAAATAAGACTGGTCTTCACATGATTGTGCATAATATTTCCCTGCATTATGCAAATATATGCAAAATAGCTAATCAAATATACGAGATCAGTGTTCAAAATTGGTAATCCTTGTACATTTGTATTCTTGTTAGAGTAGGCTGTGGAATAAGTGAATTTTATAAGTTGTCATTGTCATTGAAATTTCATTTGCAATGATACGATTCTCAAATTTTTGAGCCAAGAAAAGCTGGAGAAATCTAAATTTGTAATTAGGCAGATTGTTCCCTGAGAGGTTCACCAAACTGATAGAAAAATGATGGAAATATACAAAACAAATTTGTTGTATTCTAGGTCTGAGTCGGGAAGCAAAACACCGGATCTGAGTTCTACACTCGGTTGTTTGGGAGAAGAAAACAAAATTAAATTGATTTCAAAAACACCACCCACGAAATTATTCAAGGAATTTGTGTATGCCCCAATCATTCTTTTTATACCCTAAATCATTTTGAAAAAAAAAAAAAAAAAATCAAAAAGATATATAAATGGTAAGAATTTAAAAGAATCACAGGAGTTCTTTTATATGATATAAAACTCACCTGATCTGAAATGGGGAAAACACTCAAGTACTTTTCTCAATTTAGCACACTCCAAAACTTTAATAATTACATGCTCGTGCGATTAAGGGCTTAAAATATTTGGTTTAAATTATAATCTTAATCTTATTCAAGTT